>VDFB02257072.1:0-200271 GCA_007258455.2 Sequoia sempervirens | reverse complement strand
TGCATCTCTCTCTCACTCACTCACCCTGTATATCTCTCTCCCCTTAACCCTAAACCCTTGAATCTTAAACCCTCTACCCTCTACCCTTAACCCTCTACATACTCTCTATATCTCTCCCACTCCCTCCCTCTCTCTCTCACTAAATCCCTCTATCTCTCTCCCCTCTGCCCATAACCCTAAACCCAAAATCCTTAAACCCTCTACCCTTACCCTCTCTCTCTCAAGTCTCTCCCTCCTACCCCCTCTCCCTCTCTTAGGTCTCTCTCTCTCACTCACTCTCTCTATCTCTCTACCCTCTACCCTTAACCCTAAAACTTAAACTCTTAACCCTTAAACTCTAAACCCTTAAACCGTCTACCCTCTATCTCTCTCCCAGTACTCCCTCTCTCTCTCTCTCTCCTAAGTCTCTCCACTCTACCCTTATCCCTCTACCCTTGACCCTTAAATCCTTAAATCATTTTCCCTTTATCTCTCTCCTACTCCATCCCTCTCTATCTCTCAAGACTCTCCCTCCTACCCCCTCTCCCTCTCTTAGGTCTCTCTCTCTCTCTCACTCACTCCCTCTATCTCTCTCCCCTCTGATGGAACTTTATATTTTTGCTCCTTATGTTCTATTCCTACCTTGCCTAGTGTTATTGGTCTTTCATGGTGTCAGAATTTTCCAAGGTTGGCAGTTTTAGCTTTATTTTCATATAAAACCCTTGTGTTTATTTTACACCTTGGTTGGGATCTATTTCAATGTTACTTTTTGAGGGGTTTTAAAATGAATTATGTCCTATTGTTCTGTCTAGGCTAAGTCCCTTTGTTTTAATATTTTATTTCCTTTGCAAGGTTTTATTTTCCTAAGTCTTGGTTGGCCCTGTGTTTCATCATTTAAAAACAACTTATGTCATTGTTTACCATCCACCTAGTGATGTCCCCTTGTAATTTTAATAAATATTTTATTTTGCAAAAGGATGAATTTCACGCAACCGTTGATCAACTATCGTTTGATCTCAGCTGCTCCCCACCATCCCACGATGACCCCACCACACCGATTTGGTTGATCTCAATATCACGGGTGGGTGCCATGTGTCCTATCTGGTGAGGCTAAAGGTGACAAGTTTGGTTGACCGTTGAACAATTGTAATAAGATCTTAATGGTTTCCTGCCATCGCGTTATCGAAAGTTGCAATGTTTTTACTGATCATGATATCACGGGCGGGTGCCATGTGTCTCATCTAATGAAGCCAAAGGAATGAAGGAAATACTGTGGTAAATTAATCCAACCTTAATACATTAAAAGGAAGGTTACTAAAGTTTTCTTAAGGTGCACATGTTTTAAATTAGCGGATATGTTATAATCTTGATGAAAACACTGCTCGATGGTTAATAATAAGGCTAGTGACTGTGTTGAAGGAACAAGATCACGAATGCTCAAGATCTATGTTTTCCTGCCATTGCGTGATCCAAAGTTGTAGGATCTTTACTGATTGTGATATCGTGGGCGACCACCACGTGGACTTCCTTGGCAACATATGGTATGGTGGGCCCCTTATTGTCACGTTAGAAATTGTGTCAACTTGTTTTGAAGACATTCATTCGATGATTTGATCTTACTGAAGGATCAATGGCTAAAATTTAAATCTGCATCAAAGATGGCTGGAGTTGTTCATGCAGTGCGCGAGTGAGCTTTAATGGTGGATGAGACATTTGCTGGCATGATTTGATTGAGATCAAATCAATTCTCCTATTTTATTTGTATCACAAAGCATTCAAGTGTTTTGCGGAGCAGTTTCAAAGCCAAAAGCGAAGTTGTGAATCTTTGCAACCAAAATTTGGGACTTTTGCAAACAAAGCCGTGAGTTAATTTTTGTGTTTCCCGATCATTCTGCACTTGAATTTGGGAAAATATTTGTTGTGCTTGTCATTGATCTTGTTGATAAACGTGTTAGGGCTATAGTTTAATTATAGTTGTGAGAAATTGAAGTGTTTTGTTCTGTAATTTCCTATCTCTGGTTAGTCCTAGCTATTCGAAGTGTGAAATTGTAAAAAGACCCCAGTGTCCAAGATGGCATTGTCAAAGCAACATTCTCACCAAGTTGACTATTTAAGAAGAAACTTGTACGATGATTTATTGGATCAATTGCCCTGGTCAATGAATGATAGGAAGAATGGATTGGTTCTAATGTGAGGGAAAATCCTAGGGGAAGGGTTAGTATATAATTGCTCTAACATTGCCGATGCTAGTGTTCCTCTCACAGGCTTGGAAATGTTCAAATTATGGTATGGACAGAGGAATTTGCCTCACCCCTTTTGAAATGGCTGGATGCATGATTTGGGAAAGCTGGTGGTCCCAAACATGTTCCCTGACATAGACTTACTTAGGGCAGTGGTTACAAGATATGACCTTGTCACACGGGTAATCATGGATAATGATGGAAAGGTTCTGTTGAGTGTTAATAGAGAAGAGGTCCAACATATTTTTGACTTGAGTGAATTGAGTGAAGACTTGGTTCATATCAACCTTGAGGAAATGAAGTAGGAATATGCAAAGTTGAAGTCTCTTTTTAAAGCTAAGTTTCTTCCACCTCATCTGGCTAGGGCAGGAGGTTCACGATTTCATATCAGCCCCAATGACCAGGAACCTTTCAGATTAAACTATTTTGCAAATCATTTCTTGGCCACTTTCTATTAATTGTGTTATATTTTGGGTTTTAGTCCTAGTGCGGTGATTCCTATTGTATACATGTTCATGGGGGTGCAAATACAACACCCTAACTTCTCTGTGACATATGACTTTGCTTCTTTCTTGGCTAAGAGGATACATGAAGGTTTGTCAAAGTTGCAGAAAAATGATACCGACACTCAATTGTTCTGGTATTCTATGCTGATGCATATGTTCTTGTTCAAGAATGCTGAATTTTTCTCTGAAAAGATGGAATTAAGGCAATCAGTTGATGGAGAAAGATTGCCAATAAAATATGGGCTACAAATTTATCTTGCAATAAGGAAAGCACCGGTTATGTGCAATTTGATAATTTCTTTGCTTCTAGATTGAGGGCTAGACTTATGGTGAATGTACCCAGGATTCCTGAGGAATTGCATGATTTCCTCAGGCCAAAAGGGAGGAAGCCAAAATTGAAAGTTTTCCATAACTGGGGTGACATTATCCCATACTCAGTCAACACTCTTTTGAGAGTAAACATTTTTCAAGGAACCCCCCATATATTGCCATACAATGTGCCACCAAGAGTTGGGTTTGCAAAAGTTATATGGAAAATAGGTTGTATCCATGAGGACAACCTCATAGGGAGGGGTAAAGGAACATTTTTCCCTGATTATATAGTGGTGTTTGATTTTTCCTTTTCAAAAGGAGGCTAGGTGAATTTTGAGAAATTCTTTGATGATTACCATTTGAGGTGTGGTCCAAAGCGGCAACATGATCCTGAGGGTTTCTTTTCCCTTGCAGACAAAGAATAAAGGATGGAAAATTTGTGCATGAGTTCAAATTTCCTGAGGATTTGATCATAAATGAATTTGATCTAAATAGGCAAGAGTTGAACAAGGAGAAATGGATAGCTTATGATAAGCTATTAGATATTGTGCATAAGATGGATCCAAAGTATAATCTATTGTTGGAGTTCAATCCATATCATAACAAAATTGACTTTCTAATGGAGAACTTAAAGGAAATTATGGGCACATTGAGGACCAAAAAGATAAATTTAGAACTGAGTCTGGGTGTATAGGAACAAGGTGCCAGGTCAATTGAAACAAGGCCAACATACCAACCTATAGAAAGGTGGCCTATTTACAGGAGGAAAAAGGATGATAAAAGTGATGAAGAGGAAGTGGATAGAAAAGGAAAGAAAATAATGAAGTTTCCTTCACAACTAGGTCCAAAATTCAAAGTGCCTGGGGTAATTAAAATCATTGATTTAAAATCATCACCAGAAGACAATCTCTCATCTCCACCATCTAAGCCAAGCCCTAAAAGATAAAGAATTGATCAACGACAGGAGGATTTTATGGATGAAATTATTGTTACTGATCAGGACATGTAGGTTGGTATGCCTTCCCATCCTAGGCTAGCTTAATTGGTTCTATCTGATTTAGATATGAAAGGAAAAAGTGTACAAGATACAAGAATGGAAGCAAGTAAGGAGTTTCTAGATGAAAATACATTTGTAAAAACTCTTGTATTCTTGAAATTGGTATGGAGGATGAAATTTGAAGAATATCAAGAGAAATGTAAGAAGAGAAGACAACTAAGGAATGATAGGTCAGACTAGGATAATGATGAGGAGGTAAAAGCTAAATTAATGGAGGAATTTAAGAACATCACTCTTGAAGAGGGAAGAAGACTGGTGCATTAGGATGGTGTGTTTATTCTTCGTGAATGGGACACTATAGATGCTGTAGCATTTAATACTATTTTAAAGTCCAAGCATCCTTTGCAAAAATCTGAAGAAGAAGTCAAGGCAACATTGCAAGATTCTTCCTTTAGTGAGGAATATGAAACTTTGGAAATTTGGGCACTGGCCCCTCAAGGAAGAAAGCCAAATGTTATGGATATTAATCCAAATTTCAGAGGAGGATTAATAATAAAGAGAGCTTCAGAGACCTTAACCACTGAGGCCACTAATTTGACTGTGAATGTGGCAAAATTGGCCCAAAAGACTGCTGAAAGGGAGGAGGCTAAAAAGAAGAGACTAATGGAGAAGTATAACCTTTTGATTGAGGAATACAACAAGATGCAACAAAGGAATGTTGAGTTGAAAACTAAGGTGGAAAGGTTTAGGTATAAATAGATTGGGGAGACATCAAGTGCTCCAGGGACTAGTATATTACCTTCCACAACAGGGTCAGTGCCTCCTACTTCTCCAATTGTTTCCACACCAGGGTCTCCCAGTCATAATATTTCTCTCATCCCTTCTTTATAACAGATTGATGAAGAAACAAAGTGCTATGTTGATCCTATAAAGAAGTAGATCTTGCAAAGAATTGATGAATTGAAAAAATCATTGAAGGTAAGTGAGGAGGGATCTCTTTCAAAGCAAAAGGAGATTGTTACTACTGTCTTGAGGCATTTAAATGAAAAAGGTTGATAGTAAATTTCTATCTATACATTCTTTATATTATTTGCTATTAGATGCAATAAATAATATTGATAGGGATCAGGAAGTAGTGATACCATTGATTGAAAATTGGATCCCTAGGGCTAGTGATTTGGATGTCATGTATAAGGCTTCAAGGTTTGATACAAATAATAGGCCCCAACCATTAAAGCCTACTCAAGTGTTGGTTAAATCATTTCAAGGTTTTTAGAACCTACCAGATGATTTGAGTAGGACGATTAGGGAATTGGTGAATAATTTTAATGATTGGGGTAACACACTGTTACCAAATATAATTGATGAGTAGGGGAAAATTAGGTCACTCCAACAGTGGTAGGATCAAGCAAGTGAAGTCATCAATGATCAAATTAAATTAATTTGTGATGACTTAGATTATGACTTGTTGGTGAGATGTATGGATAAAATCATTAGCACCTGCTCATTTTTGGAAGCTTTTGAAAGAGATGCAAATTAGGTAGTGGTAAAATACATACCTTATAATGCCAAGGTGAATGAGGTGATTAATTTTAACTAGCCGACTGATGAAGAATACCATAAATGGGTAGCTAAATATTTGATTGAGGAAGAGTAAAAGGAATGGACTACTAACAGGGGGTAAATTGGATGTTGCGGTTACAATGGTTTCCAGTTTTCCTTTGATGGCATTCTTGGTGTGGGTTTCTTGTGGTTTTTTGTTGTTGCATCAACTTTTCTTAGTTGACATGATGAACAAGAATATTCTCCAAGGTGATGGTTGTTGTAACAATTTTTGGAATATCACTAGGTGTGCCAACTGGCTGGTGACATGTGTACTTTCTGGCCCGATGCTTGTTTACTCCTTCATTTTGTATAAGAAGGATTTCAAGGCTAGAAGTATGGGTTAGCAAGTTAGATAATTTTTGGTTGAGTCTAGGTGAAGTTTCAAAGAAAATTGTAAAGTATGATGGTTTTAGAGAGAAATACAATTTAGGTTCTGATTTATTTTATAATCAGTTTTGAATTCATGGGGATTCAATGTTGTATAACAATACTAGCATTTGAGTTGAAATGATAAATTCAAACTCATGTCTCTCCACTGTACATACATATCTGAATTTTGAATAAGATGACTAAGGATTGTTTCATTCCTCTCACTGTCATGGTGTGTATACTCCTTATTTTAGCTTTAATTCAAGGAATTAATTGAAATGCTTGAATGGAATTATAGGCGGATATGTTTTGTATAAGGATTTGATAAGTAGTATTGGGTAAGAATGCATATTGATGAAATTGAAATGCAATATTGTTAGGGATCTTATATGTTATGTATTAAATTTGTCATAAACCTTTAGATGCTTATGAATTTGACTCCTGCTATGGATATATGGAACTGATCTAAGTTGTACTTATTTGTGTAGTTCAATAATTGTTTGTATTTGCTTAGAGCTTGCTACAAATTGCAAATTAATGACTATATTTTACTATGGATTGTGTCGTAGTTATCTCATTCTCCACATAGTTGATATTATCGGTGAACAACCAATTTTATTCAATATTATTCTATTGTGTTGAGCTATTCAATGGGATTATTTGTTATGTGTTAATGTTGTTTATGATATTTGTGTAGAGGTTGTAAACAAATTAAGGGATCACCCTCTCGGGTCTTGTAGAGCCCAAAGTGTAGGAGGCTTTTTAAATTCCTTATCAGTTGGTCCAGGTCCTTCGAGCTTCCCTTGATTGGAATTCGAAATACCATAGGTAGATTAGAAGACCAACCTGGTTATAGTGTAAAAAAAAAACCAACACCCTCTACCTTTAACCCTAAACCCTTAAACCCTCCCTCCCTCTCTCTCTCCCACTCCCTCGCTCCCTCCCTCTCCTCTCTCTCTCTCAAGTCTCACCATTCCCTCTCTCCTCTCTCTCACTCACTCTTATCTCCCTCCCTCACCCTAACCCTCTACCCTCTATCTCTCTCCCACTCCCTCTGTTTCTCTCTCTCACTGAATCCCTCTATCTCTCTACCCTCTACTTGTTGGTTGTTTTTACTGTAACTAGGTTGGTCTTCTAATTTACCTATGGAATTGCCAATTCCAATCAAGGGTAGCTTGAAGGACCTGGAACAACTGACAAGGATTTTAAAGACCTCCTACACTTTGGGATTTGTAAGACCTAGAAGGGTGATCCCTTAATGTGTTTACAACATCTACACCATTATCGTAAACAACATTAACAACAACAGATAATCTCATTGAATAACTCAACATAATAGCATAATACTAAATAGAATTGGTTGTTCATCAGTAATATCAACTATTTGGAGCATGAGATAACTACAACACATTCCACAGTGTAAAATAGTCATTGATTTGCAATTTGTAGCAAGCGCTAGGTAAAGACAAACAAAATAATGAACCATACAAATTAGTACAACTTACATCAGTGCCATATATCCATTGAGGGAGTCAAATTCATAAACATCTAAGGGTTTATGGTAGATTTAACACATAGCATATAAGATACTTGAGAACATTGCTTTACAATTTCATCAACATGTATTCTAACTGAATACTACTTATCAAATTCTTATACAGAACATATCCACTGACAATCCCCATTTAAGATGTTTTGAATGCTTTGTGATACCAAAAGTAGAAGAATAGTTGCTTTATTTTGATCAAACCATGGCAGTAGATGTCATGTATGCCATTAAATCTTACTCATGCATTGCACAAATGGATCTAATCACATTTGATGCAGATTCAAATATTAGCGATCGATCCTTCACCTTGGTGAGATCATCGGACGATTGCCTTCAAAGCAAACTAACATAGTCTCCATCGTGGCAATAAGGGGCCCACCATACTACTCATTTCCAAGGAGATCCACGTGGTGCCTGCCCATGATATCATAATCAATAAAGACCTCACAAATTTTGATCACGTGATGGCGGGAAATCGTGGATCTCAACCACTGGCAATCCTATTCATTCAACACAGTTGCCAGCCTTGTTATTAACCATCGAGCACCTTTCTACCGAGATTATAACACCTCCATTGTTTAAAACACATGCATCTTATAATTGCTTTAGTAACCCACGGCATAATGTATTAAAGATGCATCAAATTATTTATCATTCCTTCAGCTTCATCGGATGAGACACGTGGCGCTTGCCTGTGATATCGCAATCAACAAAGACAGTGTGGTGGGGTCATCACGGGATGGCAGCCCAAACAACTGAGATCACATGAAGATTGATCTACGACCATGAAAACTTGTCTCTCTACAAAATAAAAACATTTATTAGGTGAGATGGCCCAGTATTCATGCGGGGTCTAATAGCCGTGCACTCAATCATGATTATAATACCCAATCTTACCACATATTTATACTATATATTGTAAACAAACAATCCAAATGTAAATAAAGAAAAAACCAAATGTTGATAAAAAATGGATCCATACTTGAACACATGAGAACCTCTAAATGTTATATGAAAAAAACATAAATACATTCATGAAGAAGTGAAATAAGTATTTTTTTGTTTCAAATAAAATATCACAACTCTCCACTATAAGTGTATCATTTAAAAAATAAAATGCTCATTTAATAAAATAAGACACTCATTTAAACAAGTATTGTTATCATAGTGAAAACATATTGTTCTTATGTGTACAACAATTGGGGTAGCAATGTACAAGCATTGGATAATTTTATATTAATAGTTTGTCCTATCACAAATATAAAAGGTGAGCACAATAAATAACATGTATTTTCCCATTAAATGTGAAGTATTTTCAAAAAGTTTTAGTGTTCAACTATTGGTCCATTTTTGTTCAATATAAGTTGTATTTTAAATAATTATGTGTTGTTTTTATAACAACAAATAGATTTTTTGTGTTCAACTATTAGTCCACATGTATTGAATATAAAAGGTAGAGATATCAAAGATTTATGGTTATCAATAAGTATTTGGTCCACTTAGGTTGTATATTAATTTTAATTTAAATAAAAATATCATATTCTACAAGCAACAAATGATATTTCTTTGGTTCAACTACTGGGGGTTCCATGATTAAGTTTTGGTTGAACCTTAAAAAGTCAAATTTTAGACACTTCTCAAAAGATTTGCCAATGTGGCAAGTTGCATGATGAGTCACGACTCCAAACCTTAGTTATAGATAAATAAGAGACCAGTTTACATTTCAAAAAAAAATGAAGGTTCTACGATATTCCAGTCAATTGCTACATGCTGAGAAAGTTAGCCTACACGACTATTGGGCCCTCTCCCCTAAAGGAATAAGGGGACATCACTAGGCCGACGACAAACAATGACATAAGTTTTTTTAACGAGGGAACACAGGACCAACAAAAGACTTAGGAAAAATAAATTCGAGCGAAGGAAATAAAATGATAAAACAAAAGGGGGCCCAGCCTAGATGAAGCGATGGGGCTTAAGTTATTTTAAAACCTTCCCAAAAAGTAATGGCCAAATAGATCCCATCCAAGGTGTAAGATGAACACTAGGGTTTTACATGAAGATGAAGGTAAAACCACATCCTTAGGCTTTTCCCAAATGCCATAGATGACTAGAGACACAAGGTAGGATAAAATAGAACACAAAGAACAAATATTTGAAGTTCCATCACTACCCATAACCCTAAACCCTAAACCATTAACCCTTAACCCTTAAATCCCAAACCCTTAAACCCTCTACCCTCTCTCTCTCAAGTCTCTCCCTCCTACCCCCTCACCCTCTCTCAGGTGTGTGTCTATCTCTCTCACTCCCTCCATCTCTCTCCCCTCTACCCTACCCCCTAAACCCTTAACCCTTAACCCTTAAACTCTAAACCCTTAAACCCTCTACCCTCTATGTTTAACCCTCTACCCCTTATCTCTCTCCCACTCTCTCCCTCTTTCCCTCTCTCTCACAAGTCTCACCCTCCTACCCCCTCTCCCTCTCTCAGGACTCTTTCCTCCTGCTCACTCCTCTTATCTCCCCTCCCTCTACCCTTAACCATCCCACTTTCTGCCTCTACCCTTAACCTCTGCTCTCATTCTCTCCCACTCCCCTCTATCTCTCACCGTTCCTCTATCTCTCTCTCCCCTCTACCCATAACCCTAAACCATTAACCTTAAACTCCAAACCCTTGACCTATGCCCCCTCTACCCTCCTCGTCTACCCTCTCTCTCAAGTCCTCTCCTCCTACCCCCTCTCCCTCTCCTTGGGTCTCTCTCACTCACTCCTCTCTATCTCTCCCTCTACGCATAACCCTAAACCCTAAACCCTTAACCTTTAAACTCCAAACCCTTAAACCCTCTACCCTCTACCCTCTTTCTCTCTCTCATGTCTCGGCCCTCCTACCCCCTCTCCCTCTCTTAGTTATCTCTCTATCTCTCACTCAATCCCTCTATATGTCTCCCCTCTACCCTAAAACCATAAAGCCTAAACCCTTGACATAGGTAGCAAACACTTGAGCCATCTACCCCTCTACCCTTGGCCCTTTCTCCTCATCACTCCCCTCCCACCCTCTCTCTCTTTCTAAAAGTCTCGCATCCTAGCAACACTCTCTCTCGGGTCTCTCTCTCCCTTCCCTCCTCTTCCTTTCCTTCCCTAGCTCTCTCTCTCTCTCCTAAGTCCTCTCCTGCTCTGCCCATGGCCTCTATACCCTTAGCCCTTAAGTCCTTAAATCCTCTGTCTACTCTCCCACTCCTCCCTCTCTCTATCTCAGGACTCTCATCACCCCCTCTCCCCTCTCTGGGTCTCTCTCTCTCTCTCTCCTCTCTCTCTCTCTCTCTCTCTCTCTCTCTCCCTCTGTCTCTCCCTCCTTTAACCTAAAACCACAGGAACCATTAACCTTAAACTCCAACCTTAAACCCTCTACACTCTATCTCTCTCTCCCACTCTCTCCTCTCTCTCTCTCAAGACTCTCCCTCCTACCCCTCTCCCTCTCTCGGTCTCTCTCCTCACTCCCTCATCTCTCCCTCTACCTCCCTAGCCCCTAAAAAGAGCAAACCATTAACCCTTAAACTCTAAACCATTAAACCATCTACCCTCTCGCTAACCCTCTACCTCTATCTCTCTCACTCCTCCTCCACCCTCCCCCTCTCTCTCTCTCAAGTCTACCCCTCCTACCCCTCTCCCCTCTCTAAAAGTCTCTCTCTCTCTCTCACTCCTCCTATCCCTCCCCTCTACCCTTAACCCTCTACCCTCTATCTTTCTCCCACCCCCTCCCTCTCTCTCTCTAAATCCCTCTATCTCTCTCCCCTCTACATGTTGGTTTTTTTTTCTATAACCAAGTTGGTCTTCTAATTTACCTATAGAATTGCCAATTCCAATCAAGGGCAGCTCGAAGGACTTGGACCAACTGTCAAGGATTTTAAAGACCTCCTACACTTTGGTCTCTATAAGACTCAGGAGGGAGATCCCTTAATGCATTTACAACCTCTGCACCATTATCATAAACAACATTAACAACAAATAATATCATTTAATAGCTCAACATAATAGCATAATATTGAATAGAATTGGCTATTCATTAGTAATATCAACTATCTGGAGCATGAGATAACTACAACACGTCCACAGTGTAAAATAGTCATTGGTTTGTAATTTGTAGCAAGCGCTAGGTAAAGACAAACAAAATACTGAACCATACAAATTAGTACAACTTACATTAGTGCCATATATCCATTGACGGAGTCAAATTCATAAACATCAAAGGGTTTATGATAGATTTAACACATAACATATAAGATACTTGAGAACATTGCTTTACATCAACATGCATTCTAACCCAATACTACTTATCAAATTCTTATACCGAACATATCCACCTACAATCCCATTCAAGCATTTTAATTAACTCCTTGAATTAAAGCCAAAACAGAAATCATACACACCACAAGAGTGAGATGAACGAGACAACCCTTGATTATGTTATTCAAAATTTAGATATGCATGTACAATGGAGAGACATGAGTTTGAATTAATCATTTCAATTCAAATGCCAATACTATCATAAAAAATCAAATCCCCATGAATTCAAAACCTACTACAGAATGACTCAAAACCTAAATTGCATTTTCCTTAAAACCATTGAACTTTAAAATTTGCTCTACAACTCTACCTAGACTCAACCAAAAAATATCTAACTTGCTAACCCGTACTTCTGGCCTTGAAATCCTTCTTATAGAAAATGAAGGAGAAAACAAGCATCGGGCCAGAAAAGTACCGTTGTCAAACAAATTGCACCCGAATGCTTGAATAATTAAATTCAACAATCTGTTGAAACATTGGATCAAACTCAGGTTGTGGGTGACCTATAATGAGATTGAATCTTCAGATTCTAGGCCGGCTTCCTATATGATTCTTAAAATAATAACTGGTAACTTGCTGGAAAAAGGATAAAAGCATGTAAAAATGCACAAAAAACTATAAATTAAAGGTGATGCACCTGATTGGAAATCTAATTGCAACCTAACTCACAAATAATCACTCAACACTTTAATTCACACAACTTGATTTGATAGCTCAATCACATGAATTTTTTAAACATAGGCTTTGATTTAATGCAATATTGCAGGAAAACGAGGTTTTCACGACTAAATTGATTAATCAATTACATGCACAGTGTATAACTAGTGAACTTAAACTAAATTGCATATAGATATGTGAAAAGATAGAAAATCAGAGGTTTCAAAACTGAAAACACAATAATTTTTTGATCAAATTCCTCACAATAATGATGCTTGAAATCTAGAAGACAAACTCAAAAATACTAAAAATTAAAAGGAATCCTTTGCAAATCATAAACTAATGAACCTGTAAAATGCTGTTGTATTAATCTGAAATTGAAAGTTGAGTTACATGACAATTCACTTTGCAGAATGCAAAGGCTGAATAACAAGAACTAAAGGAAAAAGATAAACTTTTTCCAATATATACAATAAGATGCAACTCCAAAGTGCATGAAAATGAAACTGAAAGTCAATTTCAATATGAAAAAGATAACTCCAAGGCAAATCCTGAGCACATCAAAATATCTCCAAAAGAAGAGCTCAAACTCATGCAAAAATGAGTGAACTTAGTCTCAAACTCGCAGTCACAATGTGTACAATTGGTCTGAAACTCCAATTGGCTCCAAAATGTATGAAAATAGCACTGAAAGAGATCTAAAAGTGAAAAATATCTTCCTTGAATGTATCTCACGAGAAAAAAAAAAGTCTCAAAAAATGGGCCCGCAACTGAAGTGAAATGAAATCCATATGCTGCAAACTCCAACTCATGTCATGCATAATCAAAATAACTCCAAAAGTGATATGGAACTAAAGCAAAGTGAAAGGAAACTCCATCAATATCTCCATTTGTCTTTTGCATGAAAAAGAACTCCAAGTTAGAAAACACAACACTCTTGATAAATTAACTGAATTTAATTGTGCTCTACTTGTATTTTCTGCATGGATTTGAGAAGGTTTTCATTTAATTAAATATTAAAAAATCATCAAATGATTATTTTAATATTTTTACAATTGATAATATTTCCCCTTACTTCTTGTCTAAATATCAAAGTAATAACAATATTACTTTTAATATTTAATCAAATGTTAAATACTTTTAACATCATGCAAGAAGTAAAATATTTCAAAGTGAAAGAAAGTTTGAAATCATCCTCAAAAATCATGGGTCTCTTATTACTCCCTTTCATGCATATACTTCAAAGTAAGTATGTATTCCCCATTAACAAACATTGGAAACCACCATGCAATATTAAATAGTTGAATGGGAAAAGCCAACCACCTTCTTATTAGGCTCATTGAATCACAAGTTATGACCACAGTAATAATTTGAAATGATTATGTTTAAAAAAATAATAAAAAAATCTATTTTGACTTAGGCGAATAGACAAAAGAAACCATCAAACCCTAAAAATCATTATTATCATTCTTTTGACTTTGATGAGAAGCTTCATGAAGAATCTGGCCGCCATGCTAATAGGTATGGTTTTTGGAAATTGCTTGATGCTGGAGCTCAAAATCTCACTATACCTTGTTGTTTCTAAGCCGAATCTATGAAGATCTTCAGTCAGTAAGTCGCTTTTGGTCACAATCTGGAGATTTTGTTGACATTTTCTTGACTCAAAGATACGGCTGTAGCATAAATGTTTAATATACACTCACATATTCTCTTCTCTTATTATTTTGTTGTTCTTCAACTGTTTTGGGCCGCCATTGAAGTCTTAAATTGAAGCTCATTCATCATCTCTCAAAGAAATCATTGGTGAGTCTCTGGCCAATATTGCATGGTAAGTGTGTTTTCTATATTCTCCTTTTTTGAAAATATCGCACCATTGCACAAAGAAAGGAAAACCTATCTTCATTTTGCACACTCTTTATTTTAGAATAAATAAATAAAAAGTTTCTTTTTGTGTATATCTCCACATTTGACACTAGTTTTTGAGAAAAAAAAGAATTCTTGCTCATATTCTTGATTGAAGGCTGCGAGCTCATATTGGCATTCTAGGGATTATGTATTGACTTACAGCTACAAGCTTCATTGTTTTCCATGTAATACAAAAACATTTTCTTCATCAGATTGTATATTGTATTTATTACTGGCTGAGGCTTGACCACTCTCCATCTGGGTATTCGCTATTCATTGCATTTTGTACTTTTAAGAGAAAATCCTCACATGGGTAAATTTATGATAATGAGATATCTATATTTTCTACCCAAACCCTATTTCTGAGTAGAGATCAATGTGCGCATGCTAGAAATAGTGTCAAATCTGCATTTTGAAAATTGAGTTCGACCTAGAACTGTAAAATACAAATATTTTTCTTGTATATAGACTTCTCCCTCATTCATGAATTGTCAAACCAAGCACTACATTTTTTTCCTTACCACTATGAAAAAGAATTCATTATTATTTCACTCAAAAGAGTCATTGCTGAACATGGCCTCTGTTATGACAACAATGTGATTTCCCAACTCTTTTATTGTCAAGCTTGTCTTCATGATTGTAATATGTCCCTTTTAGTATCATTTTATATTCTCTCAAAGGTTGCACTGCCATTAATATGACTGCCCATTTATGATTTACCTTTAGATTGCTAATATTGTTCTATGATACAAAATCAGGACTATCGCACTTGTAAACTAAAATTTCATTAAAAGTCTACCTTGGAGTCCATATAACTGTGGGTATCACTAACTTTTTATGAAGAATCTGTTCTGTATTAACTCCATGACATAAATGAATAAGACCATCTTTTTTACTGCAAGCATATGAAACTTTGAAATTCATACATAAGGCTATCATCAAAGTCTGCTATCTCTCTTTTATCTACAATTATTGTCCTCTTAGAGAGAGTTCATTGAGTTCTTGTCTTCAATACTACCCTTTTCCATTGAAACTAGTTGTCCTTCTAGATGACTGTTCTTTCACATATTTGATAAAGGGCAGACTTTTTCTTTCACTATCCTCTTTGCTGTGAGGTCTGCCCTAGGTTCATATCATAGTCTGAAATGCTTCTGATTTTCCTCTATGTAACAATGCTCTTTTATGATAGTTCTCTGTTTCTCAAAGTCTCTTTCAAACTATGTATAAATATTGAGTTGTTAGAAACATTTTTCAATAATTGATACTCTATTCTCCCTTCAATATAAAGGAACTCAATACCTTACAGAGATGCAAAAGTGAGTGCAAGGTAGAGCTGAAACAAAGATAAAAAATGAAGTATGGCTACTTTATGAATCTCTTCTTGGTTACAATAGCTTTTCTTAACGACTGTAATTGATATTGATGGATCTCACATGTAATTAGAGAGTGTCCTCTTGATATGCTGAGCTCAACCCTTGTGGGAGCCCGTTTTTCTCCACATATTTGATGAAAACAATCATGAACATAATGAACCTGTTCCTACACATTGAAACAAACAAGTTAGTAAAAATAATCAAAGCTAAAAGCTTCCATTGAGCTATGTTTTTCTTGATTGTCAGCCTTTGTAACTCAATCATCTAGTGAATTCCTAATTGAATGTAAATTACATTCCTGTTGGTAGTGTAGACATAAGGTAGAATTTAATTCATCATTGCTTAGAGTACATCTCTAACATCATTTTTTACAATTTTACAGGTTCATGGAGCATGAAATTGAGGTTGCAACTTGGAGATTCGACAACTGAAGACATCAAGCGAAAGTGACTCATCATCACAGGAAATGAATTTATGTTATCTTCAGTAGTGTAGCTTTCATTGAATTTTGTATTCATTATTTGATTATCATAATCAAATTCAGTTACTCTTGTTGCTTGTGCAAGATTTCAATGTTTTTACAAAATGAATAAAAAGCATTATTATGCAAATTTCCAATTTTCTATTTCAAATACTTGCCCAATAAAGCTGTAATTCAAATGTAATCTGATCTTTATGATGAACAGTGAATACTTTAGCAACAAAACTTGAAAATTTCTGTACCTATCAATGATGAATTTGATTTAGCTCTACCTGTTTGAGCTTGTAGTGAAAAATAGGTAACAAGTACCTCTCATTTCACATGCTTTCTTCACAAACTCTTGAGGACAACTATAACTTCTTTATTTCTCATCCTAATCCCTATTCATGCATCCTACAATTACAAAAGTATCCATGGGGCCTCTTACACAAGATACAGTAATCACAATAAGTGTAAGAGCCCCTTTATATCATGTTTGGACTACAAAACCCTCAAAAATAGGGTACCGGGATGTATGCAAAGAAATGAAGCTTTCTAACTCAAATCAACACCTTAAGCCCTAAAATTAGATTCAAATCAAAGCTAACACATATATTCATGACCTGGAATTGATTTCACATCAAAATATGGCTGCATGTAACTGTACAATGCTGCATAAAAGGAAAAATACAAAATTTTTGAAGAAAAACATAGATTTTTGAATGTCAAGAGCTTGTATTTTAAATCCTCAACCATCAACAACCATTACAATGATCACTTTATGCATTTTAAATTCCTTTACATGTCAACCAACTCTACAACTGAATTTTTAATCTTTTATGATCACATTAAACATAAAACACACTAATTTCAAGGTTGTTAACATCACTATTGAAATGTTTTAATTTTTTGACCTTTCAAACATTAAAAAGTATATCATTAAATTAATTATGTAATGGCATAAAAATTAAAAAAATCATGAATTAATTATGGAACCACATAAGTCAAATATAATTCTATCAAGAAATTAATATCAAATAGATAATATAATCACATAACTCATACATTTCAATGTCATTGATCTTCTTCTTCATCCAACTCTTTGTCTGTATCATTCGATCCACATTCGACATTGTAAGGATTGGTCATATCATCATCATCGTCATTGATATCAGTTTCAATAATGTCATCATCCACATGGATATCATGTTCATGAACATTAACTCCTACATCATCATGATCTAGTTCCTCCTCTTCGACATCTTCGTTAGGGACATCATCAAATAACTATTGATCCTAATCATCATCTACATCATCTTCTAGTTCTTTGATATCTTCTTCCACCACATTATACTTTACTGGCCTTCCTCTTGGATCATGTCTAACAACAAATGACCAACCCGGTTTACCTGGAACTTTTGAGTAAAATACTTGGTCACAATGGCTTGGAAGAACATAGGGCTCATTTCTAGCTCGCTCGATCAACCTTTTTATTAACCATGGTAAATCAATTATCATGTTCAATAACAGTTCTCTCAGGATCATTTTCATTCAATCATAGCCTGTACCATAGGACAATGAACACAATTAATCTGAAGGACTTAAAGGCACACTCAAGTATATCATCCAAAATCCCATAGTATTGATTTTATGAGACTTCTAGATGTATGTTGCTTCTAGATGAAACATTAATCACCTAAAAGACTGCAATTATACTAGAATCACAAGTTTTCTTCATGTCATCCAACATTTTGATTCAAAATTTATGACCATTGCACCACATAGCCTTGTGGTGTTTCACCTACAATATGTCAAACATGTAAAAATTATTGTGATATCATCAATTGATAAAAATATTTATTCTTGGCCGAATGTATGCAGAGAAAACAATCTCAACATATATATACATCAATATAATTGAAAATAATTAAATAATATGGGTGATTAATATATTTATACGTACCTGTTTATCTCTTAAACCATATACTAAATCAATTTCCCTTTGTGTAACATTGGGATCTCCATTACGATGAGCTTCTTTAACCAATGAAGCCACACCTTCCCATGTTAATGCATGACTAGATTGTTGACATCATTCAATCTATACCATCATCCAATCAAGATTTTTGTGAAGTACAAATATACTGCATCCCATTCTCAACCAACTATATCAAAAAAATTTTAAATTCACAAATGATGTATAATTAGTTAAATATCATAATATACGACCTTAATTTATAATTGATGTATATTGAAGATGAAAAATTAAATAAGTACAATATACATACATGTATTCCAATTGGTCTCCATGACCATCTTATAATTATCTCTCACCTTCCTCAATCTAGCTTTCCCTATTAGGTACTCCCCTTCAAATTTGTTAATGGAGTTGGGATCCCAAATGCGATCTATGTGGATCTTTGCTACAAACTTAGGAAGATATTCACTAATGTACACCATGGTCTAGTATACCATATATCCCTCCACCATAGAACCCTCAAGATGAGCTCTTTGTCTAACCAAATGCTTCAAAAATTTCAAGTGCCTCTCAACCATCCACATTGACCTTGTGTGTACAGGTCCACACAATTCAATCTCCTCAACTTGGTGTATGAGGTAGTGTTCTTGTGCATTAAAAAATGTCAAATATAGACACTTTTGCATTTCACACATTAGACGAGGAATTTTTCTCTTCCAATAATTTATATCTTCTTTATGGATTTCTTTAGATGACAACCATCTACAAGTGATTCAAGGCACAAATATATTAATGATATTTAACAAAAATATACAGTATATTACATAACAAGTAAAACAAATGGCAATTATATGATGTATACAATGAATTGAACAAATATCGCTACTTACCTCATGTATTTTCCAAGATCATATATAACTTGCTTGACATTGTTGTCAAAGTTGTCTGGGAGAGATAGAGGTAGAACGTACTGCAACAATTATAAAATGATCTTTTCATTATTTTTCCAAAAGTAGTAAACAAAATACACTAAAAAGTACATGCATTATACAAGTGTATATAATATACTAGAATAATTACCTTAATGAAGGTATGCCAATCATGCATTTTCATCCCTGACCGAAATTCACCTTTCTTTATTATTATATTGTTTATGTTTGCATCAAATCCTGTGGCAAATCAAATTTTTCGTATGACTTCTTTTATAGCATTTCTTTGCTACTCTGTTAATAACCAAGGAAGGGCACTTATATTAATTTGGTCTCCATCACTATTTAATTGAATGACATTTTTCATTGCATGATTGGATTCCTAAATCTCACTACAAATTTTGACAATTTTTTCTTTTTCACGTCTTCCATCCAATATTTTTCATAACATTTTTGTTATATTCTTTCTGATATGCATTGTATCAACAAATGCACAATTTGTAGCTACTCATAGTAGGGCAACCGACTAAATTATCTAGGATAAATTTTCAGTCCCTGTGGAAGCCGACCATTAATGCCTTGATGACCTTCATGAAGCATATAAGTTAAACAAATTAATGACAATCATTGTCAATTACAACATGAGTAAACACAACACAATATAAAAATATAAATTCAAAACATATCATATATGATAGATAAACAATTTGATTCAATGTATAACTTTGACGATTAATTCTATTATATTCCAACTTCCATAGGCGAGGTGTCATTCTTCATGGTTTTGAAGTAGTCTCCTCTTTCCCATTGAAAAGATGTTTGATACTTATGATTTATATGGAGGAAGTTCATATACTCATCAAACACTTGCTTTCCTAAACTTGTTGAATGACGAGATTTCATCTTTGGACCACAAATTGGACATGCAAATTTTCCCTTTGTTTGAAGACCTACAGGATCATATATAATTGGATTAAATATGTCAATTTTTATAATTATATACAATGAATAGATTATTTTAAAAACATGCATGATATCTACTTCATCAAATTAAATATTGTTAAAGTGTAGTCGAACGTTATAACATACCACAAAAATGTGTTAGCCTTGGGGTATCATGAATTGTCCATACAAGCATTGCATGGAATTGAAATTGTCTTTGTCCTATTGGTCTAGAGACATCATACATAGTGACGCCATTCCATAACTTTAGCAACTCATTGATAAGAGGCTCGATATATACATTCATATCTTTAACTTGGTACTTACCTAGTTGAATGAACATAAATATTACATAATTATTATAACCATTTTACTACAATATATATAAATTAATGTACATGACTATTGAATGAAAAAAATATGTCATTATGCAACAAATAATACAAATGAGATGCTACTACGTTAAAGAAAATTGATGTAAAAAAATACCTGGAACAATCATTTACAACATTATGTGCTCCCTCTTTATTGACATCGATCGAGGAATGTTATTGTTGATAACAAAAATAGGCCACACCAAGTAAATAGATCTCAGCTCTCCAAATGGATTGACACCGTCCGCTCCCAATGAAAGCTTGAGATTACGAGGTTCTTCTTTAAAGTGTGGCCATTTTTCCTCCATGTCCCTAAATGCAAAACCATCTGTAGGCATTCAAATAATGTCATCTCCACTTCTATTCCATGCATGGTAATCCATAAATTGCGCTAAGCTTTCACACGTAAATAATCGTTGCATATGTGGAATAATGAGAATATAATGAAGAACCTTATGAGGCATTTTTTTGTTAGTTGATCTATTCGATATCTATTGATATGATATTCCAGGCATTCTATTTCAAATTCCTATTGTTTATGATATATAATATGATCATTGGGACATGCATCTATTGTTTGATACTCCATTCTAATATCTTTCACAATGCTAGATAAATATCGGTATGAGCGAGGTAAAATATTTGATGGTGGTAACAAAAATTCACCAATCAATATACAACAAAAAATAATTTGTTAATATAAAGAATATTAATGATACATATTTCATTATTTATTTACTAGTGATGAACTAACAACAATTAAAATAGATAAAAAAAGATGACATATATGACATACCTTAACATCCGTGAGATTGCTATGTTTGATAAACCATTCATAACCTTCGAGTTCAACATCAACAATACAACAGAGAGAAGAGTTGTTTGGGAGCCTTCATGAAGGGGCTCGTATGCCTTCTCAAGTACAGGTAAATTATGAACATCATCAAAGTCATCTCAATCATCATGATCAACTCTACCACTAAATGTGTCATTGATCAATGTATTTGTACCATTATCTTCAACTTTGTTTTATGGCGCATGATCATCTTCTTCCATAGGATCATTAACTTCAACTTCAATATCACAAATCCATGTTCGTTCTCTTGCAAAACCACATTCTCTGGGCCATGATAATCCATATCATCTACCTTAAGGCACCCCACCTTTATAATAATGATAGACACAAATAAACCATGATCATGATCAAGTGATTATATATATATATAAAATACTAAAACAATATAAATATTTAAAAATTCAATCAATATAAACACATATAATGAACAACTTACCAATGGACGATAATCATGGCCCCCTTCAATGTGACCATGCTACCTACAATGCTTCTCAGCTGTTGTGATTATAAGTTGTCTCCTCTTTAAGCCCTTGCAATTATTGCAAGGACAATAACATTTCCCATCACCCTTTCTTTTCAATCTAGCCCACAATCTATCAAGTGTCTCTTCATTTTGTTCTAGACTAATATTATCTAACATGATTTTTCTTTACCAAGCTTGACTATTTAGATCTTCAAAAAATATCAAACTCACACTCCAATAATTTTTATTCATAGACAGGTAAAAAAATCTAATAATTATGATATTTTACACTAAAAAATTTTGGCATGCAACCACCCTTGCAAAAGAGAAGATAGTCTGAAGTTAATGACCCAAAAACACACCTTAAAATGCTAATTCCAAAACTTATTAAATTTTTATTTTACTATGATTTCCAACTGTTAAGACTCCTAAAATCAAAATATTGAAATTGATTGCAAACTTCCTACAAAAATGGAGGTAGCGAGCTCGTAAGATGAAGTGACCCATTCCTAAGGAGCAACAAGTCAAAATCATCATTGCTAATGTCAATACAGATTTATCCTTTTAGTTAAAGATGCAATGTTTGACTTCTTATGACGAGCTTATCCCTAAGGCCCTCAACATTGAGAGAGCCCTAATCACACAAGGAAGCACACACTAGTAGAATTTGGAAAATAAATGAATAGGTGACTAAAAATTTTAGTCACAACAACTAAAAATGACTAAATTCTGCTCATTTTTTGCAACTCAGCTATAAATGAGTAAATAAATTACTAGTTTGGTTGTTGATTAAAAATTATTTAGTCACACAAATAAAAATAACTAAATAGTTAGTCATTTATTTAGTCACAATCCATTTGAATAAATCATTTAAGGAATCAAGAATATAGCCCACCAAAATACTCTAAAATTTTAATATTTACATACCCTAAAACTTTTGTCAAAATCTTATTTTCAGGCGTAGCCCACTAGAATGGATTTTTCATTTTAATAAACATACTCTAAAAACTTCGTCAAAACATTATTTTCAAGTATAGACCACCAAAATGGAGAAGTGTTTCCGTAAAGAATGACAGAGAACGGTGAGGAGATGTGTGTGAAAGGAGGCATAGGATTCATTGTTGCTTATCTCATTCCTGCTTTGCTCAACAAATCTTACATTGTTCTCGCTACTATTTGTAATCTAGGTATTTACTTGATATATATTTGCATAATCTCAAATTCCTCTGGAGGATTTTGAAGTATCAATGTATCCTATATAGGGTTTAGAATGATTTTTTTTAATTAAAAAAATAAATAAATGATGTATTTCCCTATAATTAGATAATGTGGAGATCTCCTAAATCTTCCCCATCACACTATCCTCTTTGACATTGTATTCATTACTCCAGCTACTAGGGTTTTGCATGTGACATATTTAATATCTTCATGACTGTGGCTTTTAAATAGATCTCAATATTTTCTTTAATCCTTTTCATGGTAACCCTTGAGCTCCATAATCCACCTTTAATCTCTTCTAAGAATGTTGTCTTAATCTAGACTGCATAGTATGCATATAAATCAAGTCCTTCATACCTGCCATTGTTCCAAACCACCACTCACTGCCTTGCTTAAAATGTTTCCTCCATAAGCACAATAGCATGCATGTTTTAAAATCATGGTTGCTAGTGATTGACCATTAAGGTCGCCAATTTCATCTAGATACAATGAGATTTTTATCTTCAAACTCAAGGCATTATGCAAGGTAACATTGTGAATTGTTTGTTGTGTATGATTTGATTTTCTTGCACATTTACTACTTTGCTAACTTCCTTTAAGACTGGGCATTGCACCCTCAACTACAATCTCAAACAACTCACTCACTATCACTTGAAGATTCCTTTCATGAGCATCCTTCTATAAAATCAAACTATTCCCTATAGACTGCCTACTTACTATAGGGGACTCATTGTTTCATGGTATTGTAGATCATAAGATCCTTCAACCTTATTGACACTTCACAGTCCACAAGGTATTATTCACTATTCTCCCATCTTTGATGAGTCTCAAAACACTGCTCAAACATGCAATCCACTACCTCCATTATACATTAATGGCTAAGAAGAAACATTGAACCTATGATTACCATTGTTACTTCATTTGGACAGTCATTCCCTGATTGCATTTGCCTTGTCTAACACTACCAAAAGCATTTGAAAAACCTTTAAGTTCAGCAAGGGGGTAAAGAAACTCACTGTTAAAATCTCCACTTTACTATGCAAGGTTTGAGCTTTATTATCTTGTCACTGGTTAGCCTCTTTTTGACTGTCACATCTCAAGTGACTGTCATTCTTCTTACCGTAGATTGCATTTACAAATGTCACTAAGCTACATAGTGTGCTCGTTATTGGCTACAATATTTAGATTGCAAGATTTTGCATGTTATTAGCTACAATGTCTCAATCTTTCTGGTATTGCAACCTCACTAATCCACTAGAGTTATTGTTTATGTTTCTACGGAAGCCTAGGGTTTGTACCCTAATCATGCTCTTACCAATGCTTCTGTTGGTATTAAAAACAACCTTAAATCTTGGGTCAGAAAATTAGTTATCTTGACAAAGTTGTGGTATGATCTTGGATTGTATCCTAGAGTGTGTGAGAAGATTATGTTTGATCATTAAGGTATGTAAACTTGATCAAGGAAATTTATCCTATATAGCATGGGTCTTGCTTTAATACTTTCCATAATGGTTATTAGCAGATCACATTATTATAGTTTGTGGTAACCCAAGATTGCATTCAAGTATGTAACAAACTTGGTTTGTAGTCTAAGCTATACACTTTTAAGTAACATTCATAAGGTTTAGAAAATCTTGATCACTCTCTAGAATAGCCCATTAAACATGGGTTGTGCTTGAATGCACTACACAATTGATATAACACAACCACTCTACATATCAACCAGAGTTATAGGCTCTTTATTATAGTAAGAGGTAATCACTCTTCGATCATGCTATAATTACATCCTAACTTGTTAAACTTGAGACAACCTGAATGCACCCAATGATGATTGACACCTACATTATACAACCTGAATTAAATACACTATATGAGTGCCTCCATTTCTATCACAACATAGCCACATTAAACTTGGGTCACACATGAATGCATCTTGTATTTGTTATAGCACAACTGTGCCACATGACCAATCGAGTTATGGATCACATAATAACAGTCACAAGAATTTGTTCCCTAGTTGTGATTGTATGGTGATTCCACACAACAAAATCTAGATATGAAATTCTCAAAACCCTAAACCTCTAAAACTGAAATTTGATGAGATGTTGCTTTAAAATATGATTTTCAAACCTAAAACTATAAATCTGACTTCACAACTGAATTATGCAAAAAGACAATGACTACCCTCAACCTCGCGATATCTTCTTGAATTTTTTCTGATTTTTCCAAAGAAAATTGTCCTTAGTTCTCCACAAACTATCTCAAGTAGAGCAAAAAACTATCATAATAAATCAACGAACTCACTTTTCTTTATGTCAGCATTAATTTGATTTTTTTCTTATTTTTCATGTTTGTTAAAATTTTGACGAAACCCAGGTTTGTCAAAATTTCGATGAACGTTGGGGATAAACTTTCAAAAAATTGAAAATTACACATCAAATTTTAGAGGCACCCGATGATACATCAAATTATACATATTTCGTTGGACATTTTCATCAGATTTTACAGTCAAATGAGTTAGTGTAAATATTTATTTACATATTTTTATCTCATGGGGTTATTATAGATACAAATTTCCTTTCACTCTCATCTAATTACTTCTCATCTTAGTTATTTTTCATATACCATGTGGGCATTTTCTAATTATTTATTTCTTAGTTCCCCAATCACTGTGTTTCCTCCTTCTTTCACTACAATATTTTATGGGTACCTATTTCCTCAACCATCTCCCCTACATGAACTTATAATCAAGGGAGATTCCCTTCTCTATGAATACAACCTTAGATCATAACTCTTTTTAGGTAACTTCTCCCAAATGTTGGGAATAGGATGCCATTTAATTGCATTCTAAACATATTTCGTGTATCTCCTAAGTCTTCAAAAAGTATTCCCCAACACTAGGTTTAAAAAGAGATTAAATTTGAATGAAATGAACATGTAAATTGACATTTGTAATTATTCCTAAATGATAGAAACATGTGGGGATGCCCAAGAAGAGCTCCTACAAAATAGGAGCACATGGGCACACATGTGGGAGGTGTGTCACACCTTGTTTCAGTTAATTGTTAGGTGAATTGATAAATCTTATGTAATGCATGTCAAACTCCTATAAAATAGAGATTGATAATTATAATGTATGTGGAGTGGCACTATCAGTTTAGTTTTAGTTCAGCTATGGATAAGTTATCTTCAGTTGCATATTAGTTATTTTGAGTTGCATGTACTTGACTTCAATTGACTTGAGTTGCATGGCTAATGACTTTAGTTGTATGTCAGATAATAGGTTGATACTTTTAGTTAATAGGGGATGATCTTTCATGCATGATGTTTGCATGAAAGGTGGAGAGATATGTTTCAGTTAACAAAGATTGACTTGGACCCACTTTAGGTGCCCAAGTTGGCATCTTGGAGTTAACACCTTTGCACGAGAAGATATTTACAAGGCTCGGTTAAGTGGGGACCATCTGTGAGCACCAACTTTGAGGATAAGCCTCTAAGGTATCTTCGTAATCATCAATCAATTAAGACTTCAATTTGGGACGCCCAAATTGATGAAGGGCTTGGTTTGACATTGTTTTTCATGGAGAAACTCTACTTGCACCATTATGGCGTAGATATTTGTGAGGATCTTTATCCTCTTGTAATTTTCAACTCTTTGAAGTTTACAAGGAAGATATTTGTCTATTTAATTGTAGCAAGTTGAAGAGAGTTCTATCAGAGTTTATTGTAGGTTGTGAAAAAGAATTGTTGAAGGAAAAAGAAGCATCTCAAGAAAAGATTGATACAGTATTATTGTAATCTTGTTAAATAAGGTTAAATAATACAAGCACTATTGATTTGGAGGTGGAGTTTTTTCCTGAAAGGGTTTCTCCATGTATATGTTGTGTAACTTCTATCTTCTTGTCTCATTCTTCTACAATCTTCTGTCTACTTCTACAATTGGTAAAATTGATCTAAATAGATAATCACCCACAAAGAAATTGTGACAAAGAATACTTAATTTAATCTACAGTCTCATAGGATTACAAGTTTAAAGCTACAAAATTTACCTTCAATTTTCAACATTTAGTATTAGAGCTAATGGTTGGGTAGAGTTTCAGACACCTTTCTCTTAAAAGTTTGAAGTTTTTTTTGCTATGGTGGGAGCTTTTAATTGTGTTATTGCATATTTGTAAAAGAAGTGTGTTACAATGACTTCTAATTCTCATTTAAATATTGAAAGATTCAATGGATCTAATTATGAGATATGGAAATTAAAGATGGAGGATCTCCTTGAAGAGAGAGATCAATGGTTAGCTATTTGTAGTGATAAAAAGCCATCTACAATGATGTCATATGAGGATTGGGCTAAGCTTGATAAGAAGGCAAGAGGGGCCATAAGATTATGTCTTGCTATGTTGTTCTCTTGAATGTTTCTGATGAAACTACCACATATAAGTTGTGGAAGAGGATAGGTGATATTTATCAAACCAAAAGTCTTACTAATAAGTTGTATCTAAAAAGACAGTTGGATTCTTTAAAGATGAAAGATGGCGATTCTGTTGCAAATCATTCAAATGCTTTTAATTTGATTATGAGTTAGTTAGTATCTATAGATGTAAAGCTAGAAGATGAAGATAAATGCATTTTGTTACTTTATTCTTTACCAAAATATTGGGAAAATCTAATTGTTGCTATCAATGGTAGTGGTGTAGATCCTAAGATGGAAAATATAATTCCTACTCTCCTATTAGAGGAGATGAGGAGGAAGTCTAAAACAAAAATCCAAGATGCCTTGTTTGTAAAAGGTAGGATTGAGAAAAAGGAACGTAAGGGAGAGAAGGAAGGAAAGGGTAAGTCCAAAGGATGGTTTGAAACCCCTGGTAAGAGTATCGTAAAGTGTTGGAACTATGGGGAACTAGGACATGTGAAGAAGGATTGTAAGAACAAGAAAAAGAGTTATGATTCTTCTACAGAGGAATCCTCATATGACAGTAATCAAGCACTAATCAATTCATGTAAAAATGTAAGTGATGAATCTTTGCTTGATATTTTAGAATAATCTTCATCAAGAGGATGGTAGTCGTGATTCCATGTGTAGCTCGTACCACGTGTTGTGCAATTTTTGCACACACGCCCTGTTGAAAGCAAGGACCCTCTTTTGCTTCCGCTCTAGTTGTTTTGGCTCTTTGATTTTTAGGATTTACATTGCCTTGGCATGAGCTTAAAGTGTTTATCTTCCTTGCCTAAGTTTTTCCCCAAGCTGCATATTGAAAATCTTAAGTTTTGGTCCAAGTTCAAGATTTTGCACTGTTTCAGGATTTTCTGCACCATCCAGATTTTCCTAGATTTCATTCAGACTCTGTATAGACGTGGTGGTTCAGGAATTTCTAGTCTTTGTGGAATTCTGTGTGGGTCAATTTTTTTTGGAAGTCTATTGTCTCATTGGGTTTTCGAACTCCTCCATCTTGTTTTGTTGGCTTCATTATTGCACCTTGGTTCGATCTTTATAGCTAGTGTGGTTAAGTTTAAGCGAAATTTGCACCATTTGCTCCCATCTTTCATTGTGTATTACTTTTGCATTTGGGATTTGGTTATTTGGGCATTTGGTTTCATTGATTTTCTTTCTCAGGTGTTTGGATTGCTGTCTGTTGTTGCCATGATCAATTTCCACTTCATCGAATGGTATGTACATGTTGCCTTGCTTTGATTGATGAATGTGAGTAGTACTTTGGCATTTTAGACTTACTTGGAGTTTGAATTCCTATGTGTTTGGGAATTTCATGGCTTGCTCTATGTGTTCATGGTTAAAATTTAGGGTTTCATGCCTAGGGTGTCCTTGTTGCATCTTAATTTGCTCTCAAATGAACCTGGATTTCAAGGAAGATCTGTAGGAGGTTCAAGTTAAATCAGTTCCGTACCCAAGGTCCTCAAATTTGTGATCTTTCGATCAATTTGAGTGAATGTGGTTGTGAGAAAATGATGGTATCTAATCTTCATAGAATTCTTCTTCGGCCGAAATTTCCCGACTTTCTGTTTTCTCATGATTTCCCCGAAATTTGCAGTTTTCCAGAATTTTACCTACTTCATAGATTTCCACTCCCTCTGGATTTTTCTGAAATTTGAATTATCTCTTCATTTTCCAGAATTTTGTGGACTGTTGGTTGTTTTTGCGGAAATCTGTCCTGGGAAATTTTTTTCCAAAACTTTGTTGAAGGCAAAGAATTGTGAGATAGCATGACTTGTTAGCAAATGATTATGCATTTTATGATGAATTTGGGCTATTTTGAGATCTCTCATGTTGTTTCTTGAATTGATAATGATAAAATTATGTCACTAATGGGTGTTTTCATTTCTATTCTGCTGGAATCCGCCTGGACCATATTTTCCCAAAATTCCCCTCTAGCCTGGATTCCGCGATTGGCTTGAAATCCTGAACTATGTAGATTGCAATTTAATGATGTTTTTGGGTTGATTTCAATCTTTGTTCAGATTTTTTTGGATGATGAATACATTACTGATGATGGGATAATATTGATCTTCATGTTATAATGGATATTGATGTTGGTTTTCGTTGAGTGCAGGTTGATTTCAATCTAGGTCGTCAAGGAAATTCTGGAGATGAAATTGAATCTATGGAAAGGAAATTCAAAATATTGGCTACTCCACCCCTTGGCCAACTTGGTGAGGTGTGCTCAGGATATGAATGGAAGGAATCAGTTAATATGGGGTTGCATTGAAACTTGTGCATTGGTTTGAATTATATTGGAGATCCCAGGATGACCTGGAATGAGTTCAAGCATTTAATGCTAATTTGTTTTATTTTGAATTATCCTTGGGATGACTTGTTTTATGGCCATTTATTTTTGTAAACATTAGTTGGGCTGACTTGTTTGTGGCTATTTCATGATTGTAAATCCCAGCTTGGCCATCATGCTTTGGAGGTTCCTATAAATTTGGCATTTCACCTCATTTGTAGGAGATAATATAGAGACATAGACAAATAGAGAGATAGCTGATACTAGAGCAAATTAAGTAAAGCAAGAGTTAGAAAGTAGTTATTCTCAAGCAAGCATTGTAATAGAAAACTAGAATTGTTGCTACAGTGGATAATTTGATGCAAGTAATGACATTGTGATTTAGTGCCATACTTGTGTTCTTATCTTGCATGGTTCTTGTTATTCTATCTTTGAAATTGCTCTGAGGAAGATTGATATTTTGATATTTAGGATTAGATTTGATTCAATGATGTTTATGGTTTGATATTTGAAGTGTTGCAGTGATCCATGGTCCATACTTTTTGTAGCTAGTTGATTGTTAGTTGCTTTGCAAAGTTAGCCTGGACCATATATCTATTTTGCTTAGTTTGATTGTGAAGATTTATTCATTTCAATTGCTTTAGGGTTGTCTTGGATGAATGTTCATGATCTAAAAATCTTATTACCTTAGAAGATTGCACTGTTCTTGTGAAATTGCAGATTCATATGGGTTAAGCAAGAATTTGTTTATGAGGGATTGGTCCATTTCAAGTATTTCATCATTTGCATTGTTAATTTTAGGAGTAGCATTAGTCTTAGTGATATTTTGAAACCCTAATATTTTGTTATTTTCTTTATCATTTGAGTTAGATTTAGGATTAAAGTATCATCATATTGCTAGATCTGATAAATTTAAGATTCAGTCTTTTCTTGTAGTAAGGTTCCATTGTGATTACCAACATTTTCACATTTATCGCTGAGTTGTTTATTCATTGTCAAGACTTGACATTAAAGACCTTGGGGTTGTCTCTTGAGGCTTGCTGATAGAGATTAAAATTTCAAGAGAGATAGGATATTTGTATCTTTTTTGAGTTGTTGCTGTGCAGAAAACATCAACACCACGATTCAATGGGAGTTGCTGGTAGTGATGTGGATGCATCATTGGTAAGGTTATCTTCATGTGATTGGGGATATGTTTTCCTGGTTTAGAGTGGTTGCTAGGATGTCATTGTTAACTCTTGTTGCATTTATATTTTGGCATGGTACTTGTTCTCTTGAGACTAGGATTTTTTTATATGTTATGATGCATGTGATCCGCTTGGAGGAGATGGTTAGATCATGGATGTGATGTTTATGTTCCTGATTCATGATTGGAGCTTTGAAATTGATCATAGTAGTTCTCTTATGTATTGGGTACATTAATCACTTGCTTGATTACTTCATGATAGTGCTATGTTACATTTGGAGTTTGGCATGGATTGGTTGGTTATAGGTCCTCATGGATACTTGGAGTTCAATAAGTGAGGCTTGAGTTCTCTTATGGTTAGAGACATGTGTTGAGATGGTTACTCTTGATGATATTTCATCAGGAAGTTTGAGGAGCCTACACCTTCGTTGGATGTGAGTTCAACACACTCGGTTGTTACACATGCCTCTAAAGAGGCAGTTTGGTTATAGAGACTTGGGAAAGGTATTTTTTTTTATTGCAAGAAAATTAAACTTGAATGTGATAGTCAGAGTGCTATTTGTTTAGCCAAAAATCCTATGTATCATGCTTGTACTAAGCATGTTGATGTTCATATCACTTTAGGCAAGAAATGGTTGAGAGTGGGAAGGTACTGATTGAGGAAATTGATGCTTTGATCAATGTTGCAGATTATCTTACGAAACTAGTTCCTATAGATAAGTTCTCTTGGTGCAGGAAGGAAATTAGCCTTGTGTCATGTACTTGATTTATAATTAATGATTCCTTGTTTAGAATAATTGCAATGCATAATGTCAAGTGGGATAATGTTGGGAATAGGATGCCATTTAATTGCATTCTAAACATATTTCATGTATCTCCTAAGTCCTTGGAAAGTGTTCCCCAACACTAGGATTAGAAAGAGATTAAATTCAAATGAAATGAACATGTAAATTGACATTTGTAATTATTCCTAAATGATAGGAACATGTGGGGATGCCCAAGAAGAGCTCCTACAAAATAGGAGCACATGGGAACACACATCGGAGGTGTGACACACCTTGTTTCAATTAATTGTTTGGTGAATTGATAACTCTTATGTAATGCATGTCAATTTACTATAAAATAGGGATTGATAATTACAATGTATGTGGAGTGGCGCTATCAGTTCAGTTCAATTCAGTTATGGATCCATTATCTTCAGTTTCATGTTAGTTATTTTGAGAACTGCATGTAGTCGACTTCAATTGACTTGAGTTGCATGGCTAATGACTTTAGTTGCATGTCAGATAATAGGTTGATACTTTCAGTTAATAGGGGATGATCTTTCATGCATGATGTTTGCATAAAAGGTGGAGAGATATGTTTTAGTTAACAAAGATTGACTTGGACCCACTTGGGGTGCCCAAGTTGGCATCTTGGAGTTAACACCTTTGCATGAGAAGATATTTACAAGGCTCAATTAAGTGGGGCCCATGTGTGGGAACCAACTTTGAGGATAATCTTCTAAGATATCTCTGTAATCATCAATCAATTAAAAGATCAATTTGGGACAACCAAATTGATGAAGGGCTTGGTTTGACATTGGTTTTCATAGAGAAACTCTACTTGCACCATTATGGCATAGATATTTGTGAGGATCTTTACCCTCTTGTAATTTTCAACTCTTTAGAGTTTACGAGGCAGATATTTTTCTATTTAATTGTAGCAAGTTGAAGAGAGTTCTATCACATTTTATTACAAGTTGTGAAGAAGAATTGTTGAAGGCAAAAGAAGCATCTCAAGCAAATATTGATACAGTATTATTGTAATCTTGTTCTAAGGCTAAATAATACAATCACTATTGATTTTGGTGGTGGAGTTTTTTCCCAAAAGGGTTTCTCCATGTATATGTTGTGTAACTTCTATCTTCTTGTCTCATTCTTCTACAATCTTCTATCTACTTCTACAATTGGTAAAATTGATCTAAACAGATAATCATCCACAAAGAAATTGTGACAAAGAATACTTAATTTAATCTACAGTCTAATAAGATTACAAATTTAAAGCTGTAGAATTTAACTTCAATTTTCAACACCAAATACTTCCAAAATTCAACCAAGTCTTAGTGTTAAATAAACTTCAAATTACACCAACTACAATAAGCATTCTCAAATTAGGATCAAATCAATTGTCAATGAACCATATTCACAATTTTTCAACCTCTTTAATTGCCTAAAAATTTCCACTAAATTGACCTATCAATCTTAAACCTACAACTAGTGTTTGTTATTTAAACTCCTAAGATTTTTTTTTAGGGGGATCCTTCTTGAGATAATAACCATTTTCTTTTTAGATGGTTATATAAAAAAATCTTTGAGTAGATGGTAAAAATTCCTTCTCAAAATAAACTTATTTATTTGAAAATGGTGATAACTAAAAATAACATGAGCTAAAAATAGTTTCAACTAAAAATAGCAATCCTCATAGGTGGCTTTGGAGTAGATTCTAGTGAACATTCTTTATTGTAATTGTAGTGGCTTCTCATAAAGCTCTAAAAATTGGATAATTCCTAATGCCTTGAATCTAACTTCTCTTCTCTATTGATTCTAGAAGCCAAATATTAGTTCAAAATTAATAACTTTGAATTCTTTCTAGGTCTTGTCACCCATATATTTTACTTTAGAAGAAAAAAACTATGGACCTTGAAACACTCATCATCTTTCATTCTTGTGACACCATGATCTCGAACTATTGCAATACTTAAGTGTTGGGGATTTTGACCCTTGGTATAGAAGACTGACATACATTAATAATAAACTCTTAAGGTTATGTGTTTAGTTAATAGTTCATAGCATGTGCTAGATATAAATATAAAAACATATGAAAGTAAATAAAATAGTATGCATCCACAAGTTTACACAAGACATACATTTTTTTTTTATGTGGGAAAACCTTATAGAATAAAATACATCACCAAAATATGTTCACAATTGTATTATTTAGAATCAACATTGATATAATACAAAAAGGTCCTTGAAAACCATTTTTAGAGTCTCAATCTATAGTATACCATTTCACAATCACTCTAGTGTTTACATACTAAAAATATACAAAACTTTTGAATTTATAAAATGATTTTACAACCTTGACACATTCACACAAACTAATATATAAATGTGAAATGAACCATCCAACTTTTGAACCATCCAACTCATTGAATACTAAGGTTCATGCAACTGTATTTTTCTCATACATGATGTTAGCGTACCACACTTACCATCAAGTATGATGCATCCATATAGATAATCACCTTGTAAACTTTACTACTTCTAAAAACTATGAATCAATATTTACATCCTTTGCACTATTGGTATCAATAATTTTCTAATATAGCCACCACTACCAACTTCTTGATTGTGTAGCACATACAAAAAAAATTTAAATTTTGATTTCTTATGGTACCTTGTGTCATCTTCCATGACATTATCTAACCCTCAAATCATGCCACATGTTCACTAGTTTTTCACAAGTGCTCCTATATCATTGATCTTGTGGTAACAAACACTAAAATCATGTGATTGTGTGTTCTTCACCTAGATGATTTGCAGTTACTATCAAAACACCATCAAATGTGAACTAAAACATATAATGTACCACAAAACTTAAAGAAGGCATATAGAACCTTCTTTTCATCTTCCACCCCAAATTTATTTAGCAAGAAGAGAATTGTGGTGATCTTATAGGGTAGAGAAGGAATTGATAGGGGAATTGAAAACATAGAAGACGACAAAAATACATAGGGCTTGTGAGTTGAAACAATGTCAAGAAAATCCATAATCTAAAATATTTTGATGAATAGAGGATTAACACCTTATCTTGAGAGGTTGAATGGACATGATATCCCTCTTGAAAATGATTTTTCCAAAGAGATGGATAATAGACATGTTATTTTGTAGAGGTTAGAATTTGAGGTAATTGAGGAGTCACTGACAAAGGCTACTAGAATATTTTTAATGGGAGAAAAAGCATTTAAAGATAGGTGGATAAGTAGTGATTCCATTTCTATTTTATTGAAACATGGCAAGGAATTGAAACAACTCCATTTTGGGCATACTAGGAACTCTTTAAAGTCCCCTTGGAACAAGGTTGCTCACTATATTATGAGATGTGTAACACTAGAGGGAAAAATTAAGTTCGTGTACTATTATCAAATGCTAATCTTGTTGAATCATTTTAGGCACTAGAATGTTGGTCTTCTTTCCATTTTACTTGCTTTCTTATCTCAAAATTTCGATCAAAGACTACAAATGTGCCCTTAGGATGATACCCCTTCACCAAAGGTTAATCTTATTTATTATGAACTATGTAAGAGCAAAGAACTCTAAGATTCACCCTCAAGGTTTTAAAAAGAAAGATGAGAAGATAAAAAGAGTTGTCAAGTATTATGATTTTAGCTCTAGGAATTTTTAAGATCCTATGGATGACACTTGGGAGGCTATTAAGAATGAGTTTGATACAAATGAAAAAACCAAGGAGTCCTAAATTCCAAGGATAATAATCCAAAGTACATGAATAAAATATTGTGAAAGGAAGCTATAAAGAAATTGATAGTTTTAGGGAAGGTAAGGGAAAGAGGGGGGACTCTATCAAAGATCATCCACTTGTCTATTGTAAAAAAAAGAAATCTGAAGATAAGAGAAAAATATTTAGAAAAGCACAAAGAAAATGGATAGTTTGGATATTAAGAGAAAAGGGAGGGCTAAGGCCTTCATATAACCCTTTGTTGGGCGTTCTTTTTGTAGAATTTTAGATCCTTGTCCTACTCTATCAAAGGAATTCTCGTTACCTATGGCCAACCCCTCATCTTCATAAGAATTGTTTGTTGTGGCAAATCAAATGATCCAAAACATGGGGATCTTGCAAGAATATTTCCTCATTAAATAGTTTTTTGTTGAAATAAATAGGATCAATATCAAACTATATTTAATGGAGAAGAAACAAAGAGGGGAAACTAAAATTTGAAGGGCCAAAATCTTCCAAATCTAGTAAGTCATCTCCCAAGTGAATAGATTGGTTAAGGAGTGTAGCTAGTAGAATGAAAAAATCGCAACATGGGTGAGAAGTTTAAGCAAGATCCTAACAATCACAATGCCAATTTACTAGCGTAGGAATATGACATAAAGACCATCAAGGATAATATAAAAGGGGTAGTTGATGTTAGCAAGTGCATCATTAAGAATATTGCTATGACAATTAAGATACTAATAAGCTAAAAAGATCTACTAAAGATTTTGAGGCCACTATTGCGGTTGTAAAGCTACCAGGGCTAGTCCAAGCTCTAGAACATGAAGTAGCAAAAAAAACTACTGTGAGGAAGAAAAGAGACAATTACAAGATTTTGATGACCTACATAAAAACTTTTATCAAGAGTTGGAAACTATGGATATGCTAAACAATTGTAGGTCTCTAGGTTTTTATGTGTTGTTTTGTGTTTTGTTTGGTTTTCTATGTAACTTTACTACAATTTTGTTGTTGTTGTGTTGGTTGTAATAGGGCTTTAGGGTCTCTTCAAAACCTATTTTCTCCTTTTAATAAAAAACATCATTAACATATTACATCACTATATCTACTATACGACAAAACCACAAAACTTTCGATATTTCACAATAATCTACCACAATAACTTTACTTGAGATAAACTCTTCCAACAAGTTTTTCTGTAGGTGAATGTCACCCAAGTCCTAGCATTAAGATCTGACATGATCTTTGTCATATGTAATATTTATTTGTAAGCTCATTAAATAATTGAATTAGATCAATAACCTTCCTCAAGGGCAAGTCAAATGATTGAAAATTGTTATAATCCTTGCCATTGGTGGTCCTGATATTTTAGAAACTTGATGTAAATCTCTACAGTTCGTCAAATACTAATTGTTGTTGATCCATAAAAACAACTATTATATAAAGTAGGTTAAAAGAGAAAATTTGCATATTCATAAGGTCAAAAATAATTTATAAGATAATAGGCCAGTCACAATATTTTTATAAATTGTTGTTTTCCTATTATTTAATTTAATACTGAATTCTCTTTTTTTTACTGTCTCCTTAATCTTACAAAAAACTGCTACTAAAATGACGAAACCTATCGTTGTTCTGCTGACGATTTGTCACACGAATGCTGCCAAGTGGAAGAACGAAGAAACAATGAAACGTTGAAAACATCTCCATGCATGAATAACATATACTTTAAACCTTTCACGGGCTTTAATAGTGTTGCTTTTCCTGCCATGGGATACTTTTGAACTGTTCTTTGAAGATCGTTTTGTCTTTACACTGCCCACCCACTAAAATTAGGCTGTCGTTGCCATCATGAAGGCATAACATGTTTTTGACTGTAAGAAAATATTTTATTATAATTTTATATAATTTATTTTAAAAAGATTGTCTTCTACAACATAAAAATTATTAAATATATTCATACTATCGTCAAACTTTAGACACTATGCACCTGTTAGGATATTGACCAAACCTGTAACAAAGTTGAGTTTTAGTTGAGGTCAGGCCTAACTTATGAGTCTTTTGACCATCATAATTGTTTGTCTTTTGGTGAGTTGGCCAGGTCAAATAGCAGCTGCTGTGTTGAAATTCTGCAGTAGTTAATGAGGTTTTCCAGTGTTGGCCATGTTATACAATGTTGACTTTGATTCAGAAAGCAAATGATAGGTTTTTTCAAGGAAAAAAATTGTGTCAACTTTCAAAAGAATGATGGCTTCCTTGATTTTATGATTTAATAGTTTCTTTTTTGAAAAATATTACAATGTAAATGTATTCAGATTTGACTTTTACATTTCATTTTTTTGTTCTTGAGTCAACCAATCTTAAAAGATGTGGTTGATGAGCAAATGGTATGGTTTTTTCAAGAAAACAATTTGTGTTGACTTTCAAAAGAATGCCGGCTTCCTTGACTTTATGGATTAAATAGTTTATTTTCTGAAAAATTTACAATGTAAATGTATTCAGATTTGACTTTTACTCTTCAATTCTTTGTTCTTGAGTCAACCAATCTTAAAAGATGTGGTTGATGATAGTGCCATGTTTAGTGCATGTGGTGTTCATATTCAATAGAAAATTGATGGGTAACAAGATTCAAAAGTATGGTTGACAATGTCCCATGTTTTGTGCATGTGGTGCTCATCTTCAAGGAACGATTAATGAACCAACAAATTCTAGAAAGGGTGATTGATGATGACTGTTCACTGGATTATTAATTGCAGTTATATAATTACTACTCATGTTTTTTCTTTAATTTCAATACTGTTTATTCTAATTCTTTATAATCTACTTTATTATTAAAAAAATATTTCTTTTCATTGTGACATTTGTTTTATTGTTGGTTGATTAAGTATGGTTGGTTGGAGTCCTAAACTAACAAATTATTCTATGGTGTTCAATATCAAGGGTCATCTATCTATACAACATGGTTTAGTGATGGCCTCTACTCAATTAATATCAATCCAATTTTGTTAGTAATTTTTCATTTTAATTAAACATCATCTGGTTTAATAGTCAAACAATCAATAACAATTTTATACCTCATCCACACCAAAAATATAAATATTTGTCCTATTTTTGTTGGTCAAAATTAGCCTTTCACTTGCTGAACTAAATGATGTTTAAGAATAGCCTTGTGGAATGTCTATATAAGAATTACTTGTGAAATATTATTTGCTACTTTTTTGAACTTTTTGAAGCCTTGTTGGATAAAATGATACCATTCAAACAACTCCAAAAGTAGTTTGGGTCTATGGAAGAAAGATTAAGAAGATTGAAAAAACTACAAAAGAGAATGAAAAATAAAAGATCTACTTATTTAGAAAATTATTGAATAAGGATGCTTTTCCATGCTTCATCTCTAAGAGTAATGTGTGACGACATTTATTTGAAGAGGTGATGCTAGATAAAATGGTAATTTTTTTATCAAAATTTATTATAGAAAATTTAACATTAAAGAAGGTTTAAAAGCAGCTTAATGCTTTTGTAGATTTGTTATTTTCCTAAATTAAATCTATTCGTTATTCTTTTGTCACTAGTCTTGATTCCTTAAACTATTTGATCTTGTAGAAATTATTAAAATCACTTATTCATAAAATTAAACTCAAACTAATGAACAATATATATATATATATATATATATATATATATATATATATATATATATATATATATAATTGATAAAGAATTCAAGGATGGGTTGTGCAACGATAAATTATACTCTTGTAATTCTTCTAATCTCAGTGTTCTAAGATTCTTTTTTTTTCACAAACGGTTGCCATTGCACCAAAAGATTAACTTGTTAATTTTCTTGATATAACTACCAGAGTTAATGAATCCACGAGAGGAGGTTAAGTTGTGTCACAAACCCAAGTGTTCTTCGAACCTGTGACCCATGCTTTGATACCAATTGTTGCGCAAATAGTTACCTATGCACCAAAAGATCGACCTATTAATGTTCGATACAACCGCTAGAGTTAATAAATCCATGGGAGGCATAAGCCCTGTCATGAACCCAAATGCTGTGCTGCACAACACAAGAAGACCAAGAGCGCACACCTTGCAACACTTTTGTCATAAAAAGCTCACATATACTTTGTTTTAAGGTAGCATGGTCACCATCACAAGTATAAAATTTTACTTGAGTCATGAATTGATGAGATCACATCATAATTTAGATCTTAATTAATTGAATTATAGAAGAAACAAAATTGAACAAAACAAGGGAATTAGAATATTGTTGACTTCAAGATGGTGTTGAAATCCCTTGCAAGTAAAATGTTCCATTAAGAAGGGTATCTAAAATTCCCATATTGCTTTTGATGGCTTAATGAGGGGAATCAACTTGTAAGATTTAAGATGAAGGTTATATATGGGAATGCCAAATTATGTTTACTTGACATTATACATACAAAAAATTTGAATGAGAAAAGTTAAATTTTCAGTTGGAATAGAGGGAAAGATGTGTCATCCTTCTAATATGTATAGATGTTTAGATGCACTTACCAATCCTGAGTGGAAAAGTTGACCTCCATTCTTTGTAGATGTACTTATTCAACGTTGTAATCGGAAAGACACAAAAACAATATTCAGTGTGAAGTATGTTTTTTAGGTAATATTGTTTTGGATTTGATCGTGTAGATTTTTTGTTATCAACATTTCAGATCAAACTCTATGATTTATCAGGTATTGATTTTCTCTTTTCTTGCTTTCATATTCTGATGATGGTCTAGAAAAATATTAGCTAAACAAATTATAGACTCAAATCATGAGTTTAAGTATATTTCTTGTTAAAAATATGTTTTATTTGGGATTTTTCACCTATTCTTGTACTAGGGATGTTTCAAGAATGTGGGACAAGGAGAAATATCTCTACAATTTTTTTTATAAAAAAAAGAAAAACATGTTCAATATGTTAAAAAATTATAGGGGATGATTAGGAGATGTCTAGACATCCCTTAAATGTTCTAGGAATAGCTAGTATCTCATATGGTCAATCTACAAAAGTTTTAATTACAAAAATATATAAAAATGATTAAAAAATGGTTGGGAGGGGCCTCGAGAAACCCCAACCTGAACTTAAGATAAAAGCACTAACACCTAAAAACATAAAAGTTGTCATTTTTAAATTTTGCACAAGCAGACTTGTTTCATATTATACTTTGTCAATTGAACCTTACTCTTTTTAAGAAATTTTATTTTCAAGTTATCTACATTTGCTCCTCCATCTCACATGTTTGACCCATTGTGACATGACAGTGAAACACTATGAACACTTCACCTCAAATGGTAGCCTATGCTCTAAATCTCAAATGGTATGCACTAAGTCCTAGGAGTGTGCCTCCTTTTGATGATGAAGTAGTGAAAAAAGGCTCATGAATTCCATATGAATATAATGTCTTGACTTTGTCAATATTTATCAAAATTTGAGGTGAAATAAGTAGGGTTGTATTGGATTAATTTAATCTTATTGGATAGTGGACTTGGCATAACAGGGATGCACTAGAGTTGATGATGCTTGTCACTCACTACCTTTCCTACATTGTTGGTTCTTCTATTGTAGAGAGAAATCATTCCACATACAACTTCATTCATTCAATCAAAATGAATCTAGGTTCAACTCTTGATGAGTCAAGAAGTTGTTGGCCATGCATAGTGCCTTGCAACTTTAAGATTGGAAAACTCTTCAACATCAATAGATTCCAGCTACACAATGGGATGTTGATCCTAAACATACTATAAAGATTAATGAGGAGGAAGCATAGGAAGGTTTGGATAGGTTTCCATTGAACAATGCATTCCATTATGTTAGCATTGACTTAGATTTAGACGGGAAAAGATTAGGCAAAGGCATAACATTAGAAAATCTAGTTGTCTATATTTTTTCAATTTCTAGTTGTATCTTTTCATCCTTTTCATTTTGTTGTACATGCACTTGATAATAACAATTCAAATGATGAGAAATTATAATGTTGTTAATTTTTATGTTGACTTAGATGAGCTCTCAATTTAGCTCTATTATTTTATAATATGATTAAATAAGGAATATAGTGAATGCCTTATCATATGAATAATTTAAATTACCTATATTTTAAAAAATTCCACATTTTTAATCATCACCCCTTACTATCTCCTAAAAAAAGACTCCTATAAAAGTCATCCTTGAAATGCATCCCCCTATCCCCTACCATCCCCATTTTGGAAACTTGTTGGAACATAGCAAAACATGGTTAATGAAGTAGAATGGTTGAGTTTTTGATTATCAATATTTTTAAAAATACCAATTCTTTTTACATGATGATCGATGCCAAGGCTAGAATTAATAAACTATGATATTATTTGATTTTGCACTAATAATCTCTCTATTTTTCTTTGGAAGTGTGATAGGGATCAAACAATTTTCTAACTCAAATGATGGTGTTGAGCTGGGGTCACCACTTAACCCATTAATACATAATTAAAAAGATGACCTTAAGTTTATCTAGGTTGGTGAAGTAATGTATTAACCAAGTAGTTGGGAAAGTCAAATCATCTAAAAGAGAGAAATGAAAGATTTTGACTAAAATTTGACTACTTGTCATCATAATTAAGGTTTATATTATAAAATAGTATAAATTTGATGTCATAAATGATTATTATAGTAAGTGATGTTTTCATAATGTATTGGTTAACCGATATCTTCGTCCTTTGCATTTGGGACCATATTGACACGATGCAATTGTAATGGTGAAAATTGCATACATATGTATGTCCTTTTCCCTTATATTTTAAAGTTGTATTGATTAGAGTATAATAAATATAATAATCAACTTAAAAGTGGCATGATTGTATGTGAAATTATCTTGTGACACTTGATATCTTGATCTTGTTATCATTTTAGCTTATATGTCACTAGACAACACAAAACAAAATAGTGTTTGAGATAAAATCTCTCTTTATACTAAGAGGGAAAGATCCTTGAGACTAAACTAACCCTAGAGTAAAATTATAAAAAAAAAAAATGTATATATACTTATTATACATGATTCATTAAGGGGGTTTTGCATAAATAAAAATAATTATGTACTTGCCTATATTTTTTTGTTGAATACATGCACCAAACTATTAATAGTCATCCCCTACGATGAGATTTTCATATATTAAGGTTGAAAAAGTAAATCCAAACAAAAAAAAGACACCTACAAGTTGCTAAAATAAAATATCAACTATTGTGTGTAAACAAGGATTTGAAAGGAATAATAATAAATAAACCAACAACACACAATTTCTGGAATTAAATAGTTAATATTTATACAAAGCCACAACCTAGGTAGATGATATTACCTTGATACAAATCTTAGCCTACAATCTGAATTCAACTTATGACATTAGAAACACAAGTTCAAAAATAACATCTACTTGATCAATAGATTTTGTAGAAGTGTAACATCCACTCTCATTTTAAATATCTTGTGCCTAATACACTTAATAGGTTACAATAATTATGATTTTAGGGTAAATATCCCCAACATAAATATTTTAAAGTAAACCTAACCAAAATTATAGAAAAAGTGGAAAGAAATGAACTTACAAATATATCCTAAACAACAAATAAAATCAACTAGCCAAAAAATAAACCCTCATCCGTTGCCCAGAATGGGACATCGCCCCTACCAAAATTAGTCACTACTAAAATAGGAATTTGGACATGACTAGCCTCATAATTCTAAAATAATTTTGATCTAAAATTTAATGAATATTTTAACAAATTAAAACCCTAATAGTCATGGATATGTTGACAACTCCACCAATCTAAAACTTTAGTGACTTGAATCCTTTGAATGTACTATAGGGTTTTGAAAGACTACGGAATTAAAATGAAACCTTAATGAATATTGAAGAGTATGAACATCAACATGATTGGCATAAACATCAAAATTATGTTATCAAGATCTTAATCAATCTTTAATCTAAAAAAAACAAAAGGATCATTGCTACAATGTCACAAAACTACTTTCTTTAAGAATGGTGAAACACTTGCTAAAGATGAAACACAACTATGATGACTACAAATAAATATCTAATGAAAGGTGTGAAAATACTATTGAGAGACATGAAAAAATGTAACTAAAATTTGAAATTGATTACCAAATGAACAACATTATGTTTCATGATAACCCCTTGAAATAGAAATTCAAGCGAACAACATGCCCTTTAAAAAATCATTAAACTTGATGAAAATTTCATTAAATATAACTAGGTTGTTAATGAAAATCCTATGATTATTGTTGCCTATTGTATGAGAGAATAAATTCCTTGATAATTAATGAATTTTCGTGTAAACATCCTAAAATTGGATTGCTACTATGATAGGCCTAGGTACTCATTTTTGATATCTTATACCTTTAAATAATTGTTGAGGTGGAAATGTATGACACTTAAAATTGAGTTTACAATTGCTACCCAAAGGTTTAAAATAGTTGGATCATTACAAATATGCACTTGAGCCTTTTAGGGTGAAGTTTTGTATGAACTAAACCATTTTTGTATGTTGGGTGAAAGAATTAAGTGGTTGAATTAAGTCTCATAAACTTTGGCGAACTCTTCTTCCTTTGATGACAATTTAAATTATTTATTGAGCAAAACATTTTGTTGTCATGGCTTTGGTTTCTTCTTGGGTAGATATTCTCTTCACTATTACCATAATATTCATATTTGAAAATATGATAAGTCTTTCTCTCGCACATGTCTCTTATTGCAGAATCTCAATTCAAAAGAAGGGTGGCGCCAAAATTCGAACTGGGGGAGAAATAGGGCACGCAACAATAAGTGTTGGAATGGCCGGCACTGAAATAAGGAATCTGGGCGAAAGCGCCTTGAAGAAGGACAAAATGGGTGTAGATTTGCAGGCAACTCACAGATATCTCGCTTCAAGGATTCCTTCGCTAGGAGAGGTTCGGGGTTGAGTGGCCCCGGTTCCAGTCGTGGAAATAGGGTGTCTATGGTATTCAGTCTGAACTTGCCGAGGCCTTCAATCTTGATTCTAGAGCAAAAAGGACTGGTGGTTAGGTGATATGGGAAATCCCTTAACTAGGACAATTTGATTCGCTGGTAGCAGGGCCGATGGGGGGAAGGTCTGAAATTTAAGGTGTTAGCAAACAGTTTCTTCGTGGTCAGTTGTCCATCATCAGACATAAGAGAACAAATCTTGCAGGGGATCTGGCTCATGGATGGCATTGGATTCTATATTCGTAAATGGGAAATTGGTTTCGATCCCCTTCGTCATCAGATGGAATGGATTCAAGATTGGTATAAGCTTCTCAATCTCTTGATTGAATTCTAGCAATCAGAAATCTTGGAGTCAATTGGTAACCACCTTGGGAAATTTATCTGTGCGAAAGAGAGAATCAACCCAGATGGTATCAGTACACATGCAAGGATTTGCGTGGAAACCAAAAAGCATAGCCCTCATTGGAAAGAAATCGAGATTATAACAGATTGGGGCACCCTCATCCAATCTTTGGAGTTTGATCCATATTCTGAGAAAGTTCTCCTAAACACGATAGGGTGGTGCTTCCCGAAACTTGCATTCAAGTCAGTGATGAAGGACGTCGATGGTGGGATTTCGAACTTGAGTAGAGAAAATGGTTTGAAGGCGGACTCCATCAGGCTTGGAGACAGTGCACCTCAGACACATAATCAAATCTATTTGGAGGCTATCATTCCAAGCGAAGAATTCAAAACGGCGCCAGCGGACAATAATGCTCTGAATTCCAAGCTATCGAAAGTTATCAACCTGATTGAGAATAATGTGAGGTTGGAAAGCCTTAATTCCTTATTGGAGGTTGGGAAAGAATTGGTCGAGTTGGATCAAGAAACTAAAGGTGCCTCTTTGGAGGAGCTCGGGGTGGAGTCAATGGCCAAGGAGGCATGGGATGTTGCTTCAAATCAGGAAGAAGTGGGTTTGATCGACGCCAGTATGATGCAAATTCTTCAAGCAGAAGATCGGGACTTGTGTGGAAAAGAATTGACTGTGCCTGTCGAGGAAGTCAAGGAAAACCCTCAGAGTAATATAGGAGATGAGTTAGGCATCGAGGAGACATGGAATGATGTTCCAGAGTTCGAAACATTGGGGACTATGGATGGTGATGATGGGGATCCCCCCATTTAGCTGTGCAGGAAAAGATGGGCATCCAAAGAAAAGAGCCTTCATGGCTATCTCCATATTGTGGGGAAAGTAAAAGATGGGGTAGGATCCCTAATGCGGAGAAACTAAAATTAGATGGGGAGGCTAGTGGATAGAAAAAGCTTATGGAGTTGTTAAAAGTAAGGAAGGGGGAGCCCCTTCTTAAAGAGAAATGAAAATTTTCACTTGGAATGTTAGGGGCTTAAATACCCCTAACAAAAAATGTCTGATGAAACAACAGTTGGAGTTGTCTCAGGTGGATTTGTTTCTTCTCTACAAAACTAAGTTTGATCAAGATGAAGTGTTTTGTCTTGGGAAAAATTTAAGATCATGGAAGTTGTCGGTCTTTTCCGTTGGGTAGGGCAAGTGGTTTCATAACTCTTTGGAGATCTCAAAGATTGTCAGTGGAAAAAGTTGCCTCAGGGAATAGATGGTTGGCTTATAAGGTAAGTAGATTTTCCTCAAATATGTGCTTTTTGCTTATAAATGTCTATAGCTCAAATTCATGTATCCAAGAAAAGGAGGTTTGGAAGGGGTTGGAATGGGTGTGTAAGCACCAGTCCTTTGATTATAGTATAATTAGGGGGGATTTTAATGCCATATTGCATCCAAAAGACAAAAGGGGTGGTGTTGGTAGGAAATTGCTATCCCAGGTAGACTTTGAAAAGTTTGTTGAGCAGAATTTGTTGTTTGATATTTCGACTACTAATGGACAATTCACATGGCCAAATAGGCGTCAGGGGTTTTGTAACATCGCAGAGAAATTAGATAGATTCGTTTTCAAAGGTGATATGAGTATGTTCCCCTTCTCCTTGGATTGTGGAATTCTCCCCCTCTCAGGGTCAAATCATTTTCTTGTTCTCCTAGATATTCTTGGGGAGAAAGGCCTGCCTAGATGTCCTTTCAAATTTGACTGTATGTGGTTCAAAGACCCAAACTTTATAGATATAATGAGTTAGTGGTGGGTGGAACCAATTGACGAGGGCTCTAAAATGTATATGCTAGTATCTAAGTTAAGATTGGTTAAAAAACATTTGAACTGTTGGAACTGGAATAGCTTCAAAAATATTTTTGAAGAGAAAAATAAAATTTAGCAAGAGTTAAGAACTTTGAATGAGGAATTTTGTAGGGTGGGCATGGATGGCAGGCTGTTCCTTCAAGAAAAGATGCTTTTAAAAAGTCTGGAGGAGGTTTTCGCGAAAGAAGAGATCTTTTGGTGGCAAAAATTGCGCAAAGTATGGTTAAGTGTTGGCGACAACAACAATTTTTTTTTTCACAATTCCTCCAAAGCTAGAAGAGAGGTGAACAAAATTCCTATCATCAAGATAGCAGATGGCAATATTCTGGATAAAGCAAAGGACATCTTTGCTATGGCCGTAGACTTTTTCAACAATTTGCTTAATGATTGGGAGGGTTCCATTTTGAAACACGAGCAACACATTTTGGATTGCATCCCCAAATTGGTGTTGGAAGATCAAAATTTGATGTTGACCAAAGAATTATTAGAAGTAGAGATTAGGGATGCTCTATTTCAATTACACCCCAAGAAGGCCTTCGGCTCAGATGGGTTTTCGGTAGCTTTTTTCCAGCGATGCTAGGGAATTGTTGGTAAAGATTTGGTGGAGGCAATCAAAGATTCAAGAGCATTGGGAAAGGTGCTGAAAGAGGCCAACAATAACTTTATTTCTTTAATCCCAAAGAAAGAAAAACCAAAAAAATTGGAGGAGTTTCATGCGATCTCGCTTTGTAATATAGTATACAAGGTATTGGCCAAGGTTGTGGCTAATCAAATGAAAAAGATCCTTCTTTGTGTTATCTTAGAGGAGCAAACTAGTTTCATTCCTGGTAGATCGATTTTGGACAGTGTGATCATTGCATAGGAAGCTATTCTCTTGATCTCAAAAACCAAAAAACATTCAATGCTCTTGAAGTTGGACATCAAGAAGTCCCATGACAAGATAAATTAGCATTTTTTGTGCAAAGTTCTAGAGGCTTTCAATTTCAATAATGCTTGGGTTGATTGGATTTTTAACTAGATTACATCCCCAAGATATTCGGTTCTAATCAATGGTTCTCCAGAAGGTTTTTTTGGGGCTTTGAGGGACCTTAGATAGGGGGATCCTCTATCACCCTTCCTCTTATAATAATGGTAGAGGCCTTTGGTAGATCTATTGCAAAGCAGCTCGGTGTGGTAGGATTGTAGGGATCGAAATCACTAGGGGAATGGATGTGATAACTCATCAACAGTTCATCGACGATACCAAGCTATTCAACTCCACGGAGGTTCAGGAAGCAAGGCAATTCAAATCAATTCTTGAGAATTACTCGGTTGCGTCTGGGCAAGAGGTAAGGTTTGAGAAGTCTGAGATTTTCTTTTTCTTTACCAATCCCGTGGTTGAAAAGAAAATTTTGAAAATTTTCAAGTTTAGGAAAAGTAAGCTTCCCTGCAAATATCTGGGTCTCCCACTGGCAAGTGGGACCCAACTTGGGAAACTCTAGGACCTGTTGGTGTCAAAAGGTTGTCTTATTGGAAGGGAAAGTAATTTTGTTAGGCAGGTAGACTGATTATGATCAAGGTCATTATTGCAACCATCCCTATCTATATGATCTCCTTCCTACCTTCTTTGGTTGGGAAAAACAAAAAATAAATCAAAAAATGTGGAACTTCTTTTGGAAAGGAAATCTAGATCAACAAAAATTCTCTTTAGTAAATTGGGATAAGGTTTGTAAATCAAAAGAGGTGGATAGGGTTGATTTTAAAAGGCTAGCTTTGTAGAATAAGGCCCTGGGTGGAAAATTGGCCTAGCGTATCTACTCAAACTAAGATTTTAAATGGGTCAAGATTTTAAAAAGTAAATATTTGGATGAATATGATACCAACATCTTCACTTCCAGGTTGCTTTGTAGAGGCTCCAAAGTTTGGAATTTCATATGCAAGTGTAGGGATTTGATTGTGGATTATCTCACATGGGATATTCATGATGGTAGTTCGACTCTTTTTTGGGAGGACTCATGGGGTGGCTTCCAAAAGCTAGGGAATAGGGAGGATCTGGAAAGAGTTAGAGTCGTTACAAAACAAGTTTGGGGTGATCATGTTAGAGACTATATGGCTACCTCAGTGGTTAATGGTGTTGAGGAGTGTAGGTGGAAGGACATTAGAAGGTTAAACTTGGATAATGAGGTTGCCTTCGCTTTGAAGTCACTCTAAGCAATCGTCCTTTATTCATAAGGGAAGGAAAATACCACTTGAGATGAGGTGGCTCTTCGACAGGAGAATATAACACATGAGAAGGGTACAAAATTTTGATAAAACAAAATGAAGATGCTCTAGAATTGTTGTATAAGATTTGTTGGCATAGGAACTATCTTCCCAAGGCAGGGATCTTCACGTAGGTTGCTATTTAGGGAAAAGTATTAATGACAAATAGATTCAGGAAGATGGGCTATCATGGTCCATCTAGATGCTCTCTATGCAAACAACATGAAGAAACTGGTGATCATATTTTTTTAAACCATCCTTTCACTTTAAGATGCTAGTATTGGTTAAGTGGGAAAATACAGATGGTTACGACTCCGCCTGGGCATATTTTGAGTATGTTTAGGAGTTGGCCTATCCTCAACAAGAATGCTTATTTCATTGGTCTTTGACACATGTACATCCATCTTTTCTCATTTGGGAAATATGGAAGGAAAGGAATTAACGGATATTCCAAAACATGGAGATGCCTCTAACCTCTTTTCTCAACAAGGTGGAAGCATGCATGGTGGAGGTAATCAACTCAAGGGTTGCAGAGTTGGGTGGGCGCAAGACAAGCTTTATGAGTTGGGATGCCTTAATGAGGAGAAAATGGGTTGGCTTGAATGTGCTTTCTTTCATTGGTGATGGTGGACCCAAAGCCCAATTGGCCAAGGAGAATGTGAAATGACACCCTCCCGATTATAGGTGGTTTAAGGTAAATTTTGACGGGGCCTCTAAAGGTAATCCTAGGCGCTTCGGTGCAAGTTGTATAATCAAAGATTGAGAGGGGAGAGTCATTGGTAAACTAGAAAAACCTTTTCCTACAGGTACCAACAACATGGCATAAATGATAGCGGATTTTTTGGGCATCAAGCTAATGTGTGGAGTTGAAATTATCGAAGATTGTGAATGAAGGTGATTTGGCTATTACTATAATTGCTTTAAGGAACAACACTATGCCAAATTGGAAAATCAAGTGCGTTCTTGCATCTACAATGGAGTTGTTGAAAGGATTCAAGAACTTTTTTGTTAACCATATCTACTGTGAAGGGAATCGAGAGATTGATTCTCTGTCTAATAAGGGTGTTGAGGGGATATCCTTGAAAGAGACTTCTTCTCCCATGGTGTAGGCTTAAACTAAAAATTGTTGGTGGTGGGGCTGGTCCCTCTCCACATTGGAGTTGTGGAGAGGCAACATGGATGACTTGTCCTTCCCATTTGGCACATTGCCAAGTTGTAGGCGATCGATGTAGTTTGGGAGGCATTCAAATCGTCATCATTTTTCCTTGAGCCTACATCACTTCATCTAAACGGATCACACACATGTAGATTTGTGTTAATAGCAAGATGTGTTAGCAGTCATTATGGGAGCTCTATAGTAATGACAAGTTTTTCTTTCCACAAGTTGAGGACAAGGTGTGTGCTAGAGCTCTGACAATCATAATGGATTTGTAAAGCTTCATTGTGGAATTCAATAGATAGTTTTGGAGCGTAATCATTATGGCGATGCTTAGCATTTGAGTTTCTAGTAGTGGATTGCGTTATGGTGGGATGGATACACCAATGCATCTCTAGAGCATCAAAAGGTAGATGGCCTTCAATGGCCCAGTGATAACACCGAGGCTACACTTCATTTTCTGGCACCTAGACTTTCTCACATTTTCAGCGATAAAGTTTATTGTTGGTAAGGGTTTTATGCAGGGTAGCAAGGTCTATCGTTTGGATACACACATTTCCTCCCATGTCTTAGTAGGGCTTTTGGACCTAGATGTGCCAAAAAATGAGATCAAAATTATTATGCAATGCCTATTTAAGGACTTGTTGGTGGGTTGGGATGAATCTCTAGTGGTAGCCTCATTGGGTGTGGGCATACCACGTCCATAGGATCTCTATCTTGAGACAGTGAAATTTTACCCTTTCCTCTTGGACTTGGAGGGGTTGGACCTGATTGCTCATTGTAGGCTCGCCTCTATGGGGGCAGACTACCTTAGGTAGAAATTCAACCTAGCGATAGCGCGAGATCGACTTCTTGGCATTTCAACTTTAGGGTATTTTCCCAGAATAACCTCTGGCATAATCGTTAAGGCATGGCTAGGTATGTCAATTTTGGTCTTGTTTTGTCATAACATATGTTAATGTAATGGCTGTATAGCTTTGATTGGTTGGGTTTAACTATTATTTTTCCTCGTCTCTACGTGGTCAAGATGGTTTTGCTTAGGTAGTGTAGAAGTGTTAGAAAGGGGGGTCCTTGTTTCTTGCCATATGCCTTAAAGGCCTGTAACCATTGAATGTAATACATTCTCTTTAAATTTTAATACAATTAATATCTTACATATAAAAAAAAAATAATAATAATATTATTAAATATAATATAATATTACGGATCAAAAAATAAATAAATATAATATTATTACATTATACATGATATATAATAAATGATATTATAACATTATTATATATAGATTATAATAATATATATTATATATCATGTATAATATAATAATATTATCTACTTTATAATATAATAATATTTTATTTATATTATTGTTGTCAAACAAATTGCACCTAAATGCTTGAATGATTAAATTCAACAATATGTTGAAACATGGGACTATCTTTAGGCTGTGGGTATTCCTATGGAAAAGATAGACCTCCAGATTCTAGGCTGGTTCCTATATGATTATCTGATTATAAACTTGAAACTTTGATGGGAAAGGGGAAAAAAAACTTAATCTAATGTAAAACTGGAAAAATTGAACTGTGGTGATGCACCTATTTGATTTAAAGAAAAACAAATTAACTCACAATTGATTCATCATGAAGCTTACTTTCACAACTCAGATTGAACAATTTAACTACATTAATGATTCACAAACAAGCCTGACAATTCATTCCTTATGAATGAAGAATTAATTTTCACAACTTAAAGATATGGATATACTTGAGACACAATTTATGACCTGCAACTAAGATTGTTTCTTCGTGTACATGCATTCACGAATGTTGACAAAAATTTAAAGGTTTTGAATTCAAACACATTAAATTTGCATCAAAGACATTCGCAAAACAAAACACTTGAATCTAAGAAGGATAATATTTAACTTGCAATGACAAAATAAGGAACGCTCTGCAAATGATACTCCAAGATAACCTGTAAAGATTGCTGCAATATCTATTAAATTTTGAAAGCTGAGTTACAAGATAATTCCCTTTGCAGAATGCAAAGGCTAAAAAACAAGAACTAAAGGAAAAAGATAAACTTTTTCCAATATATACAATGAGAACGCATTCCAAAGTGCATGAAAATGAAACTAAAAGTCAATTTTAGTAAGAAAATGATAACTCCAAGGCAATCCATGAAAAAAAGCAAAAATCCCTAAAAAGAAAGCTCAAACTCATGCAAAAACGAGTGCATGATGATCCAAACTCAAAGTCAACTCATAACTGAACTATAGAGCACTCAAACTACACTAAAAATCCCTGAGAATTTGGGCCAAAACACACAAAATCCACCTCATTTTTATCAATTCGCCCATGCATATCAAACTGAAACTCCATCCCTGTATCATGCATGATTAATCTTCAAAACTGGTGTCGGAACTGAAAGAAAACCTCAACCATTTGATCCACTTTGCATGATTAATACTTGGTTGACTTTCACTTATATTCTCTTGCATGACTTGTTACTTAATTGCATTTAAAAATAACATTTTAATTAAATGACTTATAATTGAATCATTTAATTAAATGCTATACAATAGAAATATGCAATAAATAAACGACATATATGATTTTTGTCAAAAATCCTCTCACAAGCTAAGGCACATTTGACATCTTGATTTTCTAATAAAAATCATAAAGGCTAAAGTGATTTCATCAAAACCACATCACCTAGGGTATATCGGTGTTGGCATTAGTAGTTTTGAAAAAATATGTAAAAGTTTAAATGTTAATACCAAAGGTATTAGTGAGGACATTTGAAACTTGAAATAAAATTTAGAAGATGCCTTATCAGCCTAGGGCTAAGGAAAACCCTAAAGCAAAAAATATGGCCAAGGCATTCATTTCAATTGATTTTCATTTAGCAAATCCAATTGTATACTGCTATGGGGGATCCTTAATGGTATGATTTGGAGTCGATAGGAAGTAACTAGGTGAGAACTTCGAGTCTTTGAAGTCGAATCATCATGAAAAATAACTCGAACAGAAGGTAAATTTGGTCATTCTAAATCCCTTGCTTTATTTCAATCAATAATATGCTCAATTTGAGCTAAAAAATTACAAAAAAAAATGATTGTTTTTGTTTCCTCCATGCATCCCTTGTTTATGAAATCTCTTTATTCATATAGGAACCAACCTAGAATCCCATGTAGAGTGTTCCTTCCTTTGTCATTGCAAGTTAAATATTATCCTTCTTAGATTTAGGTGTTTTGTTTTGCGAAGGTCTTTGATGCAAATTTAATGTGTTTGAATTCAGAACCTTTAAATTTTTGTCAACATTCATGAATGCATGTACACAAAGAAACAATCTTAGTTGTAGGTCATAAATTGTGTTTCAAGTATATCCATATCTTTAAGTTGTGAAAACAAATTCTTCCTTCATAAAGAATGAATTGGCAGGCCCGTCTGTGAATCATTAATGTAGTTAAATTGTTCAATCTGAGTTGTGAAAGTAAGCTTCATGATGAATTAGTTGTGAGTTAATCTATTTTTCTTTAAATCAAATAGGTGCATCATCACGGTTCAACTTTTCCATTTTTTGAATTAGTTGTGAGTTAATCTATTTTTCTTTAAATCAAATAGGTGCATCATCACGGTTCAAGTTTTTTCCCTTTTCCCATCAAAGTTTCAAGTCAATAATCAGATAATCATATACAGACCAGCCTAGAATTTGGAGGTCTATCTTCGCCATAGGAATACCCACAACCTGAAGATAGTCCCATGTTTCAACAGATTGTTGAATTTATTCATTCAAGCATTCGAGTGCAATCTGTTTTATACTCATTTTTCGCATTCCATCCTTGTGCTAGCCTCTAACACGCCATACATCAGGGGGTTTTATAATTTTTCTGATAATGCTCCCCCTAAGACCATGCTAGGTCTAATTACGAAACAAATTGTTTGTACCGGATGAGGGCACAGACACATCAGTAGTTTCAAGTTTTTCTTCTTCTTCCTCTTTCTTCTTCCATATCTTATTCATCTCTTGTTTCATCTCTTCTTTGTCAATATTCTTTACTAGATCATTCTTCTCTACTAGAGTGGACTGTTTTCCTTTCTTACTTCTGCAAACCTTTGAGATATGTCTAGGCTTATTACAATTATAGCATACAACACTTTTCTGATTAGTCTGACCTCCATTACCTCTCAACGTACATTGATTTTCTCTGTGTCCAAATTTGTTGTAGGTATAGCAATATCCATTAAAGGATTGATTCATTTTGCCTCCATGAAACTTGTTCATCATCACCTAATTGATCATTCTCACCTGAGATCTAAATTCAGTAGCCTTATGTCCAATCTTCTTGCATGTAAAACATTTTCTAGAGAAATAGCCAGGAAACTGATTCCGATTCATCCTTCTCCTGCATTATGTTGCTTTGTGACCATATTTATTACAGGAAAAACAAATACCATTAAAGGAGGGATACCTTTGTGCATTAGGTTATCTCATGGGCTATCTTCTTGAAAAATTCCTTGAATTTCTCTTCTGCTTCCCTTTGTCCCGAGTCATTTGATTTGCTTTAAAACTTTCACCTACATCATTTCCCAAACCAGCTTTGTCTTTACTTGATATTTGTCCAACAAGCAATTCTCCAAGCTTATCGGAGATAGATTTGAAATTGTTCTCACAAATATTTTCCTTCTCTAATTCAATCCTTAGGTTTACTACCCCCTATTCAAGTTTAGTGCATTCATCAAATTTATTTTGCACCATTGTATTCAAACATTCTTCAATTCTTTTCTTTTCTTCTATCGACACTTTTAGTCCAATTATCTCTTGTTTTAGCCGCTCACTTACTTCTCTGTGTCTTTCCTTGAATTTCTTGAATCGTTCTTTCAACTTCTGGACACATTCATTTATATCATCAAGATTCTCTTTCAGATCTATGTTTTCTCTTTCCACTTTTTCAAGATCCTCAAGAGCGGTTCAAAGCTCTCCTTTATCATCCATGTAATCAACCTTCAAGATCCTCCTCAAGCAGTTAAGCTCTTCACCAAGGAACCAACACTTTGATACCAATTGTTAAAAAGATGTAGGACAACTGAGAGGGGGGGTGAATCAGTTGTCACACAATTCCAACATAAAAATTTAACACATATCAATTCCACAATCACACTATTCTGTTATTAAGCATGAGCATGATATACAAAAAACATAAAGTAAAATAACACACCAAACACCAAATTTTACATGGAGAACCCAAGGAGGGAAAAACCATAGTGAGGATTAACTCACAATATATAGGATGTCATTAAGGCGTCGTGTTGACGTCATGGGAAAAAAACATTAAAATTGGTTCATTACATCGTTAAGTTCAACTCACTAGAGTTTACCTGTAAATAATAATGGCTACAAAATACCCACAAACATCAAGATGCACATAAAACTTCTGCAAAAGGAAGATAATGCCAAAGTTCCTCTAAATGTTTAGATTCACATAGAATTCTTGTAAGGTAAGATGATATCATGATTCTTGCAACGAAAAAAATTACATTGAAATCCACCAAGTATTTGACCAAAATAAAGTTATGGTTCACATACAATTTCTTGCAAGTCTAGTATTAGGTTAGAAATCAGCAAGGTTAGATATATTTTACAACATGATATCATTAGGAAATCTAATTTATTGTTCAAAATTTCTCTTGAGCAACTAACCAAAATTAACACAACAAAAAATCAAGCAACTAAATTGAAAATAAAATATTTTTGGGTGATGCAAGATTGACTGTGGACCCAATGCTCTTGCATTAGACATGTTAGATTAAATGAAATGTTTATGATCTTGAAACTCAATGAACATTTTAAAAAGTTGTGAATTAGAATTTCATACTTAGCCAAGTCTTTTGCACTCATCGAAGATGTTTTATCTTTAGGTTTATCCTTCTAATGAACTAGATATTCTATTTACTCTTTCCTTCTGGTTTTCTTTGCCACTCGGGAACCAATCATCTTGTCTATGTTCTCAAACTTCTTTTAAGGAAATTGATGTATCCATTTTGGTGCCATCCTTATATGTATTCCCTAATGTACTTATCTCTCCTTCATTATATTTATATAGATATACAAGATTGAAGATGGGAGATATGTCTATCCTTATTGGAAGTTATATTTCATAAGAATTGGATAAAAACTTCTTTAGAATCCTACATGGGTCTATCTTTTTCCACTTCAATTTATTGTATGTTCCTTGTGGGAAACTTTCTTTCCTCAAATGTGCCATAACTGTATCCCCTATTTAAAAATATTGTTCTCTTTTGTGCATATCAACACTCTCCTTATATTTGATGACACTCTTCTCCAAGCTTTCCTTCACTTTCTTATGCACTTCATAAGTATACATAGACAAATATTCTTCCACAATTCTTGATCTACTCAAATATGCACTATCTCTTGACTCATCTACTCCTCTTGGTCTATATCCATAATAAATAGAAATAGGAATTTTTCCAGTACTCCTATTAATTGAGTTATTGTAGAAAAACTATGCCTAAGACAATATTAAGTTCCATTTATTTTTTTTGTCTCCTACCAGACATCTCAATAAATTTTTGAAACTCCCATTCATATTTCTTTAGTCTATAGTCCATCAGTTTAGGGATGATAGGATGAACTAAAACTCATCTCTATGCCTAACTTCTTCCATAGTGTGGGCCAAAATGGCCAACAAACTTTGTATCCCTATCTGAGACTATACTCTTAGGTAATCCATGCAACTTGAGTCTTTGACAAACAAATTTTCTATATGGTAAGCATAATTGCTCTTTTGGCATGGTATGAATGCAACATCTTATAAAATCTATCAACTACAACAAAAATTGAATCATTACATTTTTGTGCTTGAGGCAATCCCAAAACAAATCCATACCGATGTGCTCCCATGGTCTATCTAGTATCAATAATGGTTGATACAACCTTGTGTTATGTCTCCCACCTTTTATATGTTGTCATACTTGCATCCAATGCACTGCTATTTTTACATCCATATTCATTCCTAGCCAAAAATACCCTTCATTCAACAATGCTACTATTTTTTCAACTCCAAAATGTTTACCCAAACCTCCATTATGCTTTTTATGATCAAAATTTCTCTTATTGATCCCTATGGTATACATAATATATTTCCTTTGAACAATAAACCTTCTTGAATAAACTATTCCAACCATGGAGTCATATTCTTCTTCATTGAATTCTTACAAGTTTCTCACGCTTCCTTAAGATCTGCATCTTTTGGGTATAAATATCTCATAACATCAAATCCAACAACATTTAACTTCAACTCATTCAATGAAAAACACCTTCTACTAAGTGCATATTATAACTTATTCAATTGTCCACTTCTATTATTTAAAAAAAAAAATTTGTAACAATTCAACCTGTTTCATGTGTTTTTGAATCAACTTACCTTAGTTGTTTATGAATTTTAGTGTATAATGATCTATATATAACACAAACTCCTTGGGTAATAGGTGATGTCTCCATTTTTTCAGCTCTTACACTATTGCATAAAACTCAATCATATACTAAATATTTCCTTTTAGCTTCATTCAACTTCTCATTTAAGTAAGCAATAGGTCTCCCTTATTGACTTAAAACTCCACCAATTGCACATCCACTTGCATCAAAATCAACCTAGAATACTTTACTAAAATTAGATAAAACCAATATTGGTTGTTTTGTCACCATCTTCTTCAACAACTTAAATTTTTTCATTGTTGTATTTTTCCATCTATATTATTTTCTTCTACCTTTCACCATTTTCGTGATTGCACCAAAAACTCCACTAAATTTATTGATAAACGTCGTATATGATGCAAGAGCATCCAATGGTGTAGGAGCAATCTTACATCACCCAAAAAAAAAATCTTATTTTCTTTAGTTATTTTGAGTCCCATGATGGTACTTAAGGGGTGTAAGTGTTGAACATCTAGAATACTAAGAGGGGGGTGAATTAGTATTCCATAAAATCATTCAAATAAAATTCATCTAAACATTACCACAAATCTGACTGAATCAACAAGTGAGAGCATAGAAACAATTTAATGTAAGAACACACATGAACACCAGGATTTTTAAATGGAAAACCCAAAGAAGGGAAAAACCACAGTGAGGGTTAACTCACAATATATTATATCTGGATACAAGATATTACAAGGCTCACTACCAAGACTCACTGTCCTTGAAAGGCTCACAACTTGAATACAACAGATGGATAATCGCCAAGATACAATGATTGTGGCTCACTACCAAGATTAAGAATTGATAAAATACACCTTCAATGTGTAGGGTTCAATTCCAATGAAGCTCTGAATAAGAAGAATTGCCTCTCACAACAGTCACTCAACAATTATGTATGATCCTCAACTGATAAAGCATTTAGGCTTGAATCTTTACTTATCCCTTGATCCTCTTCACACTTCACCATACTTCTCCTTCCATATTCACATCTTCACCATACACCACACACCCTTTCTCTCACACACTTTCTCTCTTCAAAGAATATTATATATATATACAGGTATATCCCATTCATCAATTAGGCTGACCTAATTAGATGAAAGAAAAATAATCAAACAATTTTGTCTGAACCTATATGATTTAAATTTTTTTGTCCATGTAGTGCATTATATCAAGTCAGTTAACATCCATAAAGTTTAACTCATCTCCTTAGTATATTATCTATGTTAGGGAAACCAAGAGTAGAAGTTAATTCACAAAAAACTCCAAACCAACATACAATCCTCAAAGCAAACACCTTCTAGATCTAAGATTACATTAATTCTCATCATACTACCATTAGAACTACAACATTATAATGTTCTTCTTAAGAAAATGTGAAGTCTCCCACACTGATATGCTGAGTAGAGAACAATAGTAAAATACATGGTTAAACTCTGTCAATGATAACTTTCTGCTCACAACCCAAAAATTCTCAAGATCTAGGATATAGCCATTTGAATGAGACATGATAATGTGGTGAAGAGATTAGAGTCATATATTTTCTTACAGTGAATTCTAGACTCAAAAGTCCAACACATTGGTTCATAAAAAAATAACACTACCAATAGAGAATAGCTTTAGGTAAACTAAGTATACTTCTTGTATAGTTGTCACCATGTTGACATCAATAAAAACAAATGAACAACCAACAAAAATCATTTGTACTTCATGCTCATGTTGCACGGTTCCATAATTCCAACAATCTCCCCCTTTGACATTGATGGCAACATGCATGCCAAAAACATTTTTCAATATAAGGAAATTGAACACTCTCCCTATCAAAACTATTCTTCTCAAAAAATGGTTTTGCTTTGTCTATCTCTATCTCTCCCCCTTTGACCTCAATGGCAAAGGATGGGCTCCGATATATGTATATATGCATTAATACTTAGCCAAAAAGATATGGACACAAAATAGTTGGATCAACCTAAAGATGAGGAACCTTTGAGATTCTCTACAATGCCCTTCCATGAGGCTTTGCCTTCTTCCCATGTACTTTTTGCACTTAGAAGAGTCTTGTTTATTAGTTCAAGCTTAGTTAAGGACTCTATGCCATCTGCTAAAGTATTGGGATGAAGATTAATCTTTGATAAGCTACTAATACTATCAAGAGCACTAGATATATAAATGTTCCCGAGTTTAACCATGTCTCTAATCCCACAAATTTCTTAATCACTTTTTTTGTTTGGTCCTACAGGGAAAAAAAAAATTCATGAAGCTACACAATGTAGGACCATCTCTGATTATCTCTATCTTCTACCAATTTGTATGTATCTACATGAGTGCTTATCATGGTTTCACTATTCTTTATCTCATATCTTATGTTCAGTGTACTACCAAACCAATTTAGGAAAAAGGAAAGCAGTTCCTGAACCTCTTCCTCACAAACTTGTACACTCTCCAATTCCTTCATTACTCGGCGATGTGCATTTGCACATTTACTTTTGATATCTTCTATATTTTCTTCAACAGACCTGATTCCAACATGCACTTCTAGTCCTGAAATATAGACTTTCAAAGAATCAATAATTTTTTTGATATTATCCACAACTGAAATAGATGAGTCAAAGTTAGTACCAGGAATAACATTCTGTAATTCTTCCAAAGCTCCTTGAATGTGTTGGTTATTTTTTTACAACCAAACTTGATCTCAACATTCACCTATGAATTTTCCAGAATCCAATGATAAGTAAAGGTAAGGAGTGGCCAACAAACAAGGATACTAAGGCCCTTACTTCTACACTTCGAGCTCTATGAAACCCAAGAGGGTAATCCTTATTATGTTCATATGATATTCCTCTTTCATTTGATCAAGAACATTGCAACACACAGATAATTCTCATATAGAGGCTTGACAAATAGAACGTATCATAGAAGTTGGATGCTTCTTGATAACAATTCATATTTAGAACATTAGAATAGTAAAGCATAACATAATTGTGACCCATTTTTTAGAATTTGATTTAATGAATGGTTTGTTGCTGAATAGATCAACAAAATACAACATAGCTACCTCACTTAGACTAGTTCCTCATCCTTGGAACATAGTCAATTCAAACATCTCCATAACTTGATAACAACTTTCACACATAACATTATTCAAAGCTTTGAAAATACTACATTACAAAATTTCAACATTTTATCTCCACCATCACTTCTTACTTGCATCCTAGCACTCAATTTAATATAAACCTATAGCTCTATTCAAGCATTTACATCAATTCTTTCAATTAATAAGCAAGAATAAAACCATACATCCATTGGAAATCAATAGAGACAAATAAGATAACCCTTGATTATATTATTTATAGCTTATAAAACTAGTACATGATAAAATGGCTCAAAACTTGCACTATTTTGTTCTATACTATCAACATTACTATCAAGATTATAGTAACATATTAGTAGACTCGAACCTAAGACTTAACACAAGAATGTTTAGTATCCTTTACAATTCTCTAGCTAACCAATTCTAGAACAACCAACCAACCTCTTGTAATCTGCCCTGAAATCCCATTTATAGAGATATGGGAGCAAAAAGCATCAGGCCAAATTACAATTACAACCACATTTCATTTGACAGTTAATTTCACTTTAATTTCAGAGATTCCCCAGACAGTTATATTTGTTCATTGCAAAATGGGGGAAAAGAAAAAGCCAAAATTTGATAAAGTTTGTTGAAGAAGAAAATCCAGCCTTCCAAAAGGCCTCGTTCGTTGTTGCAGTAGCTCCAAAGCTCCTCATCAATGTCAATCAAAGAAGATTCTCCATCAACACCCAAGGAAAAAACTCACATACTAACCAAAAAAGGCATACCTGCCATTGAAACAACAGTTTCCAACACCTCTACCTTACACCAGCCAAAAGGGTTTCCAAGTCACCATCAAAGACAAAAAACCATACACTTGTTGAAAAGGACAAGTCTGCAATAGTGGCCATGGTGTCATCAAAAACAAAAATAGAACTAGGGTGCTACTATGACTCATCAACATCAGAGTATGCCCGCCTACTCTGCATTTGTGATGAAGCTAGAGGAGTAACTACCCCTCCCTCATCCAAAACACTCATATGGCACCAGAGTAATAAGGTAATGGCCATACTTTTGGGTTAGTATCTCCTTCATCATTTTAAGAGCTATATGAAACCTCTATGGGAGAGTTGTGTCATCCCATATAAAAGTCATAAGCCTTGTGATACTTGTTCTTCCTCTTCACTTCCATCACAAGCTTAATTGATTCTTTCTTTCTAAACTTGACCAATTCTTCTGAAACAAACTTGCTCCTCAAATTATAGGTGCTCCTGAAAGCACCCTATGTAGCCTTCCCACAGGCTTTCTTCTTCTCTCTTGGTGCTATAGGAACCCCTGGCATGTCTTGTTCACTCCCAGGAGCATCATCCTAAGACTCAAGTAGACTAAGTCTTCCAAGTCAACTAATTGGTGGAGTCAACCCACTAGGCTTACTCATTTTGAAATAAACAGGACAAGGACTAGAAATCCTTACCTTGCAAAAAAATTTACCAGCCTATACCCCAAGAGTGAATTTGTAGAAAATAGCTCTCAAACCCACACAATTTCCACTAGTCCAAATGAAATTTGTTGGCAATTAAAATTCTTACTACCCCAGAAAATTGAAACTCGTAAGCCAACTAATGTATAATTGGAACATGGCATATGCAAAAAACCAACTTACTCAGGAAAATGGCTTCAACATCTCTACAATTAAAAACCCCAAAATTACATGCTTTTCCTTTGCCTCTAAATTGATTTTCTAACTCTAAATCACTGCAAATGGTGAGATAAAACAATAGATGGTTCACATTAAGTAGAAAAATTAGGAGTGTGTAGCAATTAATGATTGTGGAGAGCTCCCTATGAGTGAGATGACAACTAGCTACTCAACTTTGAATCTAGGCTGACGATCCCTTCAGATTTAAAGCACAATCGATGACATTCCTTAGGCATCACTCTTAGATTTTACAAATTGTGCCTAAAAAATGGTGATACCACCTCAGAAAGTTACCATGTTTCCACTTAGTTTCATTAGTCATCTTTAATCTAACAACCATCATGTATCAACATCCGGGTTTGTGCTCTTTCATTTAAATCGGCAAGGTACAAAAAGTCGATGCTAAGGAGAATATTCCTTCAAACATTTCATTTCCCATCACAAATTCTCCTTCCCCAAATTTGCATTAGCAATGAGAGCATTGATGGGATGAAATTTCAACCATTGGATCAACACACACCTTTTGGTCACATTTGTTCCCCGTCATGTATTGTTGATTTTCATTTCAATTTCTAGATCACATCAATGACGGGAGATGAAAGGCGATGAAACAAGATCAATCCATGTGTATCCTCTTAAAAATCAAAGGAAAGAAAGGCATCGCCCATATCAAAGCTTTGAAACAACGATGACACACTAGGACAAAAGACCACATCACTCATTGCTCAATTTGAAAAGATAAGTGCAACACTATCAGTGATAAGTGATGACAAGAATCACAAAGAACCATGAAGGCCATTATGCATCACAAATTCAAAACATATGAAAAAATCTATTAGCGATAGTGAAGCAACCAATGACACAAAGGAATACTCCCATCGCTCATTGCTAATGTGAAACATGAAGCCAAAATCAATCTGTGATGAGCAATACAAAGGAAAAAACACTCATCGCACATCGCTAATATTAGTCAGTCATTTGCAAAACTATTTGTGATGATCAATAAGCATGAGTGGTAGTCGGGACTTAGGTGAGACCATTTTGCACATGCTCATAAGTTGTTCTAATAGAGGGGATCGCCTAGAGAAACGTAAGAATGAGCCTTGAAGGACCTAAACCATATTATTCAAAGGATATAAAGCCCAAATAAGGTCGATCAACCGACCCTATAAAATAAATCATTTCTTAGACCTAGGCACAAGGGGCTAGTAATTTCATCGATTTCAATGGCTCAAGTTGTTTTTTAACATAACTAAAAATCAATGGTAGGGGTTCAACGATAGATTATAATGCTGACAAGGGAAAATACTTAAGGGTTTCAATGAAATGCTTTGACAAAAAAACCCAAGACATTGGTAGTGAACAGAACCCTAAGTCCAATACTTGAACTTGTTGAACTTTACAAAATTAAAAAATGGAACCAAAAAGAATAGGGGTTCCATCAGTGGCTCCAGCTAGGGACGTTTGTTCCTCCATAATAGAGCAAGATTATAGAATCTAGGTGAAGCAAAACAAGCATAGAGAACACAAAACCAAGATCTGCCTAGACAAGGCAGGAAGACCATACTAAAGCAAGTAATACATATATAATATGTAGATGATTATACAATGTACCTGACTTCAAATTTTCACAGAAGCCCCTTCTAATGCATAATATTTCAACCTGTACTCTACAATTTAATAGCTTTGATTACAATTGGTGGCCCCAAGCCCCCAAAATCTTAAAACCATTCCTTACCTCTAGTAAAAACCTTATTCTTCACTGTCTATACTAGATCAAGGCTAGAAACACTGTTATGAATTGTCCACCAACATATATTGTTGGGGTCATTACAACTAACCATAATTGTCATGTGCCTAAATTTAACATTACCATCACTAACTCTTCCCAACTGAAAATTGTGCTCATGCATCAAATGAAATCCAAGATCAATGTGGCATCTTACCTTGTTTATTCAATAATTACCCTCCACCAAATACTCATTCAACTAGATAGGGAACGAAAATTACTCATAGTCTATTTGATCATTGACACCATAAAGGTTGGCATCAATTTTAGTTTGTACATCAAACTGGAAACTTTCATAAACACTTTGTTCAAGATCCTCTCCTAGGGACATATGTCTTGACTCCTTGAGACTGTATTGCAATTCCACTTCTGATAACTTAGGGTTATGATAAAGTTCATATAAAACCTTGGATTCATCCTTTGGGATTTGTCTCATGCCGGATAAAAATTTACCTTGTGTGATGAATAAGAAGTGTTCATACACATGCATGTCTTCAAGCTGATGTTCATATTCACCTGAGCACTCCATACTAGACATATTGTCACATGCTCCAATACCATGAAAGTATGATCTATTAGAATCCATAAAATCTTGACCTGTATTCAATTCAAGGTTATCCTCAAAAGTAGCATTATCCATACCATCCCAAGCATCAATGAATACTTCCATTTTGGGTTCATTAACATAGTCTAATTCCTTCTCCAAATCATTGCTCAGCTTGAAATAAGATATTTTAAAGGATGGTGTACATAAAAAGGATTGATGTGATCAACAACAAGGCACTCAAGTGCACCATCAATTGATAGGTTTGTTGAATCACATGTACAAAGTTCATTATAATTAGAATGCTACTTATTGGTAGTTGAACATGTTTCTTCATTCTTATGTTCAAAAAATTCCTTATTAAAAAAAATCATATCCATTTCTACTACAAAATTTGCACATTCCATTTCTATTTGATATAAGCAATTAAGAACATGACCCTACTAGCTAGTATCACAAACGCCATCATTTTTAACACTTAGGCTCTAGATGCTAAATACAAACATTCTTATCTTCAAGCACCTCATCATTCATAGCACAAGCATGGTCAATATCTGACATAATTGGATTGCATTCCTAGTATCCTTGACATGGGATTTGTTCTTTGACTTGTAAAGGAAAAACCTCATGAGCATTACTCATGTTGCATTTGTCAAGAAAGAAAAATACTTCCAAATAATTCTCACAGAAAGACTCATATTCTTCAGAAAGAGAATCAAAGACCTCACCTCCCTTATGATCATCATTATAGGGTAATTCATCACCATATGCACTGAGCTTAGGATGCCCACTGTGGATGCTCTCAATCTCATTCTCAGTATCTTGATTATTATTTTGTAAGGATACATCAACAACACTCATAGGTGTATCAATCTCATCATTCACATCATTGGATAGATGTTCATCTTCTGAAACATCCTTATCCATTTCCTGGGTAAATATTTGATCTTTTTCAATAGGATAACCACCACTATCTTTTTGGGACCTCATTCTTTGTATGTAGTCACACTTAGCTTCCTTAAAAAATTGTATCCAGTCAAGTACTTGATCAAAACCTTGAGGCTTCAATTCTCTTGGCAAGGTAATGAGCCTGAGCTCATAAATTTCACTGAATAGGTCAATGCACATTGAGTCGTCAGGTCTCAAATTCTTGGGGATTTCCAACAAGACATCCAAGAACCTTGCTAACAATTCATATGGTGATTTTCCTCAAGTCTTTTCATGTTAGACATTCTTTGAACAAAAAGCATTTGATCAGTATTGCTTAAACTTTGTTGAGGTTCATCTTGAATCTGTTTATGATTAACATGTTGTGAGGCTGAAAATGTTAAAGCATCAAAAGCACCATCACCTTGACCATCTCTTTTGTCCTTAGTAATTTCATTTTCATGACGTGTGTTAGGACAACAAACACTTGCAACCATGTATCCCTTCATCATTGAATATTCCATGTTATTTTCAATGTCCATGGAAAATTGATATGCATGATACAATTTTGTGGGATCCTTATCTCTTAACAAACAAATCGTCTCATTACAAAATGCACCTAGATATATAGCTAGACATTTTGCATCACTTGCTCTCTTTTTTTAGGAATATCCCTTATTTCCTTTGCAAATCTAAGATTGAAAGTTGGGACCAACTCCTTTCACCCTTTTGAATCTCCATGAGTCTTTTCCTTAGTGAACTCAGATTAATTCTTTCACCAAATCATTTTATGAACGCTGCCATGAATTCATTCCATGAAGAAATAGAATATGTTGGAAAATATGAAAACCAATCTTTAGCATCTTCTTTTAGAGATTGAACAAAGAATTTCATGACAATATCTTCATGATCTACCTCATAATCTCCCATCAAATCCATAAATGTATACAAATGTCTATAAGTTGATTCAGAACCTTGTCCTGTGAATTTTGGAAAATATTCCCTAACATCATTAGGAACAAGGTTTGGGAAACCCCTAATACCACTAAAGTTTAATGGCATATATCTCCCAATAGAGAAATTTCTTTGATGGCATGACATAGGAAACATGCCTTGCATGTTTTCATTTGACATTCCAGAGGGAAATATAGGGGAATGATACATCTCTTGTATCCCTTTATAAAATTCAAATATCAACTTCACAGTTGATCATTCACTACCCCATTCCTGGAAATAACCATGACCTCAAAGTGCACAACTCAATTACATCTATACCTTAGATCTTCTAATGGGTAGATGTTCAAAATAAGCATACTCCTTCAACATAATATATAAACTTAAAATTACACCCTAGAAGTATGTGAAATTACCATTACCATTTCCCTTTATTAGTGCTCAACTCACTTAATAGAGAACCAACTTTTCTCTAAATCATTCAACATGGTTTCCACACAAATTTGATCTGCTAGACAACTAAAATAGGGGAAAATACCTAGATATGCTACAACTACTTTGAATTGTGCTTTTGACTGGAAAATTTTGCAGATCTGAAGCTTTCATTAGGCTCTTTGCATAGAGTCACCACCTCCTTTTATAGAGGAATGAAATTCAACAATATAAAGTTCCTTTCAAAAGTTAATTTCACTGTGAACCTCCTTAATGTCAAAATTACATTGGAATCCTTTATGTTTTGGAGTCCTTCAGAACTCTTTTTCCAACTACTTGTCAAGGTATCTTCATCATGGGAGCTCCATTCCAATTCATATTTTCTCCTCAAGTCTTCATCCTAACTCTTTGGATTCTCTCCAATAATGCATACTGGTGCAGAGATATTCAAATTTTCCACCCACACCCAGTGATAAATTATGAAAATATTCTAGAATTATGGTAGATCTCGACAAGATTTTTCAGTTTCAAGAGAAACACAAATTTTTGTAACATTTATAAAAATTGACTCACTGACATTGATGATAGACCTGAAAGATGAATTTACTAGCAAAGTATCTGACTCTTTGAAAACTTCATTGACTCTAAGGTAAAATGATCTTCTCTCAAAATTTTCTCAAGTCATCCCTAGTAGAGTTGCCATTATTTTGGTTATTTTTTAGAACCAAACTTGATCTCACCATTCAACTATAGATTTTATAGAATCCAATGATAAGTAAAGGTAAGGATTGGCAACAAACAAGTAAGGATTTTGAGGCCCTTACTTCTACACTTCGGGCTTTGTGAAACCTAGGAGGGTAATCCTTATTATGTTCATATGTTAGTCCTCTTTAATTTGATCAAGAACATTGCAACACATAGACAATTCTCATATAGAGGCTCAATGAACATAATGTATCATAGAATTTGGCTGCTTATTGATAATAATTCATATTTGGAACATGAGAATAGTAAAGCATAACATTATTGTGACCCGTTTTATAGAATTTGATTTAATGAATGGCTTGTTGTTGAATAGATCAATAGAATACAACATAGTTACCTCACTTAGACCAGTGCCTCATCCTTGGAATGGAGTCAATTATAATATCTACATAACTTGATAGAAACTTTCACACATGACATTATTCAAAACTTTGAAAATACTACATTACAACATTTCAACATTTTATCTCCATCATCATTTCTTACTAGCATCCTAGCACTCAATTTAATATAAACCTACAACTCTATTCAAGCTTTTACATCAATTCTTTAAATTAGTAAGCAAGAATAAAACCATACATCCATTGGAAATCAATAGAGACAAATAAGATAACCCTTGATTATATTATGTATAGCTTATAAACCAGTACATAGGATAGAAAATGGTGCAAAACTTGTACTATTTTGTTCTATACTCTCAACATTACTATTAAGATTACATTTGCATAGCAACATATTCAAATCTAAGACTTAACACCAGAATGTTTAGTATCCTTTACAATTATCTATGTAACCAATTCTAGAACAACCAACCAACCTCTTGTAATCGGCCCTGAAATCCCATTTATAGAGATATGGGAGTGAGAAGCATTAGGTCAAATTACAATTACAACCAAAATTCATTTGACAGTTAATTTCACTTTAACTACAAAGATTCCTTAGACAATTATATTTGTTCACTGCAAAATGGGGGGAAAAGAAAAAGACAAAATTCCATAAAGTTTGTTGAAGAAGACTAGCCAACCTTCCAAAAGGTTTTGTTCATTGTTGTGGTAGCTCGAAAGCTCCTCATCCACATCGATCAAAGAAGATTCTCCATCTGCACTCAAGGAAAAAAATCACATACTAACCAGAAAAGGAATACCTGCCATCGAAACAATGATTTCCAACACCTCTCCCTTACACCAGCCAAAAAGGTTTCCAAGTCAGCTTCAAAGACAAAAGACCATACACCTGTTGAAAAGGACAAGTCGACAATAGTGGCCATGGTTTCATCAAAAAGAAAAATAGAACCAAGGCACTACTCTGACTCATCAACATTAGAGTATGCCCACCCGCTCCGCATTCATGTTGAAAATGGAGGAGCCACTACCCCCCCTCATCAGAATCCTCATATGGCACTAGAGTAATAAGGTAATGACCATACTATGGGTCAATATCTCCTTCATTTCCCAAAGAGCTATCTAAAACCTCTATGGGAGAGTTGTGTCATCCCATATAAGATTCATAAGGCTTGTGACACTTGTTCTTCCTCTTTGCTTCCCTCATAGGCTTAATTGATTATTTCTTTCTAAACTTGACCAATTCTTTTGAAACAACCCAACTCCTCAAGTTATAGATGCCTCGACAACACCCTACACAACCTTCACACGAGCTTTCTTCTTCTCTCTTGGTGCTGTAGGAACCCCTAGCATGTCTTGTTCACTCCTAGGAGCATCATCTTGAGACTCAAGTAGGCTAAATCTTCTATACCATATGACTAGTGGAGTCGACCCACTAGGCTTACTCATTTTGCAATAAATAGGACAAGGACTAGCAATCCTCACCTTGCAAAAAAATTCACCAACCTATACCCCAAGAGTGAATTTACAAACCCACACAATTTCCACCAACCCAAATGGAAATTTATGGCAATTAAAATTATTACTACCCTAGGAAATTGAATCTCATAAGACAACTAATGCATAATTGGAATAGGGCATATGCAAAAACCTACCTAGAACAATGGCTTCAATACTCTGCAATTAAAAAATCCAGACTTAAATGCTTTCCTCTGACTCTAAATTGATTTTCCAACTCTAAATCACTTAAAATGGTGAGATAAAACAATAGATGGTTTGTATTAAGTAGAACAATCAGGAGCATGTAGCCATTAATGATTGCAGAGAGCTTCGTGCGAGTGAGCTGGAAACTAGCTACTCAACTTTGAATCTGGGCCATCGATCCCTTCAAATTTAAAACATAATTGATGGCATTCCTTAGGAATCACTCTCAACTTTTACAATTTGTGCCTCAAATATGGTGATACTAGCTCAAAATTTTTCCATATTTCCAATTAATTTCATTAGTCATCTTTAATCTGATAGCCATCATGTATAGCCATCCTGGTCCATGCTCTTTTATTTAAATTGGTGAGGTACACAAAGCCAATGATGAGGATAATATTCCTTCAAACATTCCATCACCCATCACAAATTTTCCTTCCTTCCCCTGAGTTGCATCAGCGATAGGAGCATTGACGTGATGAAATATCAACCGGTGGATCAATGCACACCTTTTGGTCACATTTATTCCCTATTGCGTGTTGTTGATTTTCATTTCAATTTTTGGATCATATTAGCAATAGGAGATGAAAGGTGATGAAAAAATATCAAGCCACGTGTGTCCTCTTAAAAATTAATGGAAAGAAAGGAATCTCCCATATCAAAGCTTTGAAACAATGATGACACATTGGGGCAAAAGACCACATCACTCATTGCTCACTTGGAAAAGATAAGTGCAATGCTATCAATGATAAGCGATGACAAGAATGACAAAGAACCATGAAGGCCATCATGCATCACAAATTCAAAACATTTGACCCAAAAGCTATTAGAAATAGTGAAGCAACCAACAACACAAAGGAATACTCCCATCGCTCATCACTAATGTGAAACATGAAGCCATAAATGAATCCGCGATGAGTGATAAGTCAAACATTTACAAAACTATCCACAATGAGCAATAACCATGAGCAATATTCGAGACTTAAGTGAAACCATTTTGCACATGCTCGTAAGTTGTTCTAAGAAAGGGGAATTCCTAGGGAAATGTAAGAACATGCCTTGAATGACCTAAACCTTCAAAGGATGTAAAGGCCAAATAAGGTTGATCAACTGACCCTATAAAATAAAATATTTCTTAAACCTAGGCACAAGGGGTCAATAATTTCATGGATTTCAATGGCTCAAGTTGTTTTTTAACATAATTAGGAACTAGTGGTAGGGGGTCAACGATAGATTATAACAATAACAAGCGAAAAGACTTTAAGGGTTTCAAGGAAAGGATTTGACAATAAAGCCAAAGGCATTGGTAGTGAAAAAAACCCTAAGTACAGATACTTGAATTGGTTGAACTTTACAAAATTCAAAAATAGAACCAAAAAGAATAGGAGTTCCATCATAATGCTTATATTTTCATGCTCATATTGAGCTCTCTTAGATTCACTTCTTTTTGCAACTTCTTGTTTGAAAAAACTCTTCCTCTTCTTCCCTATTTTGGTTGCACTACCGAAGGTACCTTCTACATTGGGCTTCTTAGGGCTTTCCAAAAGAATTCTTGCATAGTGATCAATCTCAGCCTTTGACACTTCATAATCTAACTTAGATATCCACACCAACCCTTATTCAACTACTTCCATATGATAGAAATCTATAGAAACTTGGAAATTGATATTTCTAGAGTAATTTTCAATAACACTTCCTAGAGTTCTTAATCTTTTGTTCATCCTCATTTGAAATGTTCCAAAGAATGTAGCAAGGGAAGTCTCTTGAGCATCCCAATTGCCAATATTTATCATGAAATTTCTAATCTGATGGGAAATAGGTTTTGTATTTTTCCATTCTATCCTTCCTATTACCAATAATTCTTTCAAGAAGTAAAAGAGTAAGAAGACAATCAAATTTCCATACCATAATGTACTCTTCTTTCTCTTCTTGATTTCCTTTAAGTTCTTCAAAAGATGCACTCGAAGTAGTTCACATAGGTCATAATTCATACCTCTTCTAACCATATCAATAGCAGTGTGTATAGTAGTAGTAGACACTATGAGGTCATTTTTGGGTAGACAGACTTTATGTCCAATAACCATTGCAACATACCTGATGACCGAATCTTCAATTATTCTCAAAATAAGCTCTTTTTCTTTGAGGGTCACACCAATCACCTCAATTATCTCTTTCTCATTTACAACCTTTCATTTGGGAACTAGTCTGGAGGAACCCAAACCAATTACATCTTTGATTGCTTCTCTGGTAATCAAATGTGCCTCATCAATCAACAAATAATTACGAATTTCTCTCAAAACTTGTTGGAAAATTTTGGTCATCTCAGAAAGAACATCTAAGAATAGTTGTGCCTTTTTTAACTTTTATTCCTTTAGATTTCCTCAAAGACATGTACTACTATGCTACAAAGTGAAATTAGACATAGTTCATTTCCCACATTGAACCTTAGAGAAAAGTTAATGCTAATTAAACCAATTCTAACAACACTGTTAATAGATTTAGTAAACAAAACCATTAAACATGAAAGATGGAATAGAAGACAAGAACACATAGATTTACGTGGGGAAAACCCTTACGGGTAAAACACCCCACACTCCAAAATCCTAGATCACCATTGAATTATTCAACAACAAAATAAAGTTTCAATACAATTTAGGATCTAAGCCTTTACAAAGTTTACATATTGTTCCATATGGAGAGAATTTGGTAGTATAACCCCCTTTCAACCTTTGTCTCTCTCTGTCCATCGTAAGACTTTTTAGGGTTTTATAACATTCATTCTCAACCATAGTTACAACATTCTAACAGGAAACAGTTCAGTTCAACTTCTAATGAGCAACTCCAATAAACGGTCAACCAATTACCACTTTCCAACTAGACATTGATCGGGTCCCACCAAGACACCCACGAGCAAGAAACAATGCATCGCTCTATCAGGATATCCCTTCAATATTCACTTTACCACTCCAAGTGGTCCCCACATCCATTGGCTTCAAAGTCGCCATGTCATTGAAAACTTGAACTTCAGAACCTCTTGTCAGAGGTTACAAAGTTCTTAGAAGCCACAACTTTCCGACAACAAAGAGAAACTCAAAGTCGCTAAGTCAGGAGGTTATGAAACTTTAGAACCTTGTGAATCAATTTAGGAAAACTTGGAACCCCACAACTTAAGTAAAAAACTATTTCCTGCTAAACTTTAAAATTTAGGTTGATAAAGGAAAATCACAACTGCTCCAAGAAGTCGATCAAGCTAGTACATTTGAGTCACATTTCCCAACATTCTCCCACTTGAAGAAGAACTTACTGGATCCTTCCAAAGAAAAAATTTACTATATCAACCATGCATGCAACCAACAAGATCCTCAACCAATGCTTCCATGCTCCAACTAAGACAATTGCACCAACATCTAAGATATCCACCATCTCAGGAAAAATTTCTTTCCATCCTCCAAAGGAAATGAATGGGCCATGGTGAATATGCACTAGTCTCAAGAACATAAGCACCAAATCCATCTAATAGCAAAGGCTATAACATATTGCCACCATTTCATTATGCTCACTGATATACAAAAGCATCACAACATCAACTTCAAATCCATCAACATGAACACAACCATGTAGTCATTCTCTAGAAAACAAGACATTACATTAGCGAGAACAAACACCAAAAAACTAATCGCTCCCATCCAACTGATCAACCCATGTGATTGAACATAACTCACACAACAAGTGCTACTCCATCTAATCACACATACCTCAAAGTTATCCTCATCAGTAAAATAATGCCAAGAACACAACCAACCCATCAATCGTAGATACAAGCTCCATGTACAAACTAGTTGAGGAAGACCAAAAATATTCAAGAACTCCCACTACATGGGTAATGAATCTGAAAAGATGAAGGCATACCAAGTCTACCAATAGCATAACATAGAGTGTAAACATGCAGTTTCAAGGAACAATCCATAATGATATGCAAAACCTATAATTAAATAACCTATAAGAACAACTCTCACCACAAGTCTTCACAACTCCCTCAAGTTTTCCACACCCAACAAAAGAAAGAGATTAAGAATCTCCATGTCATCACCCAACAACATGAGTGAAAACACATGACCACAAGCTAGTGATCAATACAACTTTGACCAAATCTCAAACCAACATAATGTGAAATCAAACATCCAGGAAGATAACCAAGACCAAAGAGAGAAACCTTGCACATCATATACATGTAGAAAATTCTCCTACATACACTTCTTAATGACAATTGTGTCAAGTATGATCTTCACAACACCCCAAAGAGAAAAACATAACAACACCCAATAGTGCAATCTCCAAGATCAAATACAACATGTATAACACACAATCAACATGGATGAAAGCTTCTCGAAGAAGATCAAACTACTCCATTTCCCATCTGAAGAAATCGGCCCATAAAACCATCTCCTAACAGTCCTCATCAATAAATGATATCTTAAAACACACAAAAGAACAAGGAGATAGCCATGATAAAAATCCTTTAGAACTAACTACAAATCTCAAGATCCATATCTATGAAAGATACAACACATAGACACATGCTAAACCAATCCTCAAATGAGTATCCAAATCTAATCACCAAGAATCAACTCATTCCATGTGAATCAAAGCACGAACATAACACATTTGAAAGCAATAATGGTAAATACCTTTCAAATGATAAATTGCTGAGTAGACCAATAGTGGGGAATGAGAATGTTCCTCTAGGGTAATCAATCCCTTATAAATTCTCCAAGAGAAATATCCTCATTGGTCTCTATTGAACTCACGTCCAACCAAGGTGTAGGCTCCTTTGACTTTCTGCTGAAATATTCGTCAAGATTAACAATCAACAACACTTCTCTCATCTCAAGAGAATTGTAGCCTCACCTTATTCTCCATGTATCCATGAGCATCTACAAAAAATCATCTCATGTTAAACTCCAAGTGCATCACTGCACTATCATGAAGTTCTCAAGCATATGACCAATGCAATCGAAACAAAAAGAATCACTAAACCATTATCAATGATCCTATCATCTGAATTGGGAACTTATCATGACATCATGATCTAAACATTCCCCTTAGGAGATCACATGCTCCAAGTGAACATACCATCGTCTCAAGAGCAATGCATTAGAAAAAAACTCTAATGCACAATCAAGAGTATACCATGACATTAAGCAAATAAACTCTAAACCAAAATCACCCATCAAGCACCGCCAACACCTCAACCAAAGACTCCAAGAGTCCTCCATGGATATGAGATGCTACACATCTTCAAATAGTTTCCATGCAAATGTGAAAAGACCCCTGTTGTGCAGTTTTTGCACACACGCCCCACTTGGAGTAGGGACCCTCTTTTTGAATGTCTTTTGACCTTTGGTTTCGTTGGATCTATCTTTTTGAGGTCTTGATATGTTGGTCTTGCTAACTTTGACCTTGCCTTGAGGTTTGAATTGGTTAAAATTGAGTTTTAAGCAAAATTCGGGTTTTCACCTAACTCCGGGATTTTCCAGCTCCGGTGGATTTTCCCGGGCTCTGGCTCACTATCTATTTATCACTGCAATTTCCGAAACTGGGTTTATGCTTGAACCCAAGATTTTCCGGTTCTGGCGGATTTTCCCGAACTGCACTAAAATCCTGAACTTCGTTATATTCTCGGCTTTTGCATTTCCGTGAAATTCGTGTCCATCTGGATTTCCGCGTATCTTAGGATTTTCTAAAATTCTGTTTTGGGCTCGGGTTTCCAGATTTGTCAGACGTGTCTTGTCGATCATTAATGACCAAGGTACCTTTGCTCAAGCGTGTGAATGGGTGGATTTAAGACCTTGTTGGCATCATTTTAACCTCATCATTCATTTGCTTGCTGCTCTTGCGATTGAGAGTTTTCATTTGAGCTTTGAGGATTGATTTTGGATCGCTTGCGTGTGGATTGATTGGAGCACCGCTGGTTAAGGTTTTCATTACTAAGACGTGCCTGCTTTGTGGTCACCTCTTCGAGCTCGAGTTTCGTCCGGATTGATCCATGGTAGGTGATCATTGGCCCTTTCATTTTTTTGCATGATGGTTGAATTTTCTGTATTGATTGGTGATCATTCCAGGTCGGCCTTTTCTTGATTGTGATTTCATATTTATAGAGCTAGGTTTTGATTGTGCCCTTCACTAGTTTTTCATCATCCTCTCTACGCGCATTTTGCTTATCAATTGAGAGTCAGATGCATTTTTTGTAGCCATGTCTGAATAGGACTAGTGTGTCGTTCACCGTATTCTGGGGAGATTAGGGTTTTGGTTTATTTTCCTAAATTTTCCAAGGTTAAATAGGGTTATTGTGATTTCACGATTTATGATCAGCCTCAACTTGCTCACACCTTAAGAAATCCTCGTGTACACTAGTTAATCGCCTAAATGATAGTTTTCCTTGCAATTTTAAGCTTATCTGGGCTTTAATGGCGAGGGTCTGTTCATCAAAATCAGGGCATTGCTATTTCACCATAAGGACTCGTCCTTCAGAAGCTTTAAGAGTTTGAAACCATTGGTATTCTTAATCTTGTTGGTTAGCATCAATTTCAGGACCGTTAGAATCCAAGTAGAAGGATTGCATGATCGTTCGGTTGCCAGTTCGAGTGTCATCATTCGTCGGGTTCTCGTGGTGTCTGCGAAATTTCTGCGCACCCGGATTTTCCTGATTCAGGCTTATTCCGCGGAGTGTTGTAATTTTTGTAACATTTCAAGCTGTTCGCGAAAATCCATCCCATCTGGATTTTTCTGGGTTTCCTATCTGGCTATATCCTTTTGATTTTTCGAAGATAGGATTAATGGAGTGAATGCTAATTGCCAATTTCTTGTTGCTAATGAGTAAATTTCATGATAATCTAAGGATTTTTGGGTTGTACTAACGATTTGATGTCTTGGCGACAGGAATCTGTCTGGGTCGGATTTCTCTGAAATTCCGCCCCGACTGGATTTTCTTGGTTTACACAATTTTCCCGGACTGTCTCATTTTTCTGGATCTTCAAGGATTGGCGATTTCTGATAGATTTCAATTTCTTTGTATGATTTTATGCTGATCTCTTGATTGGAATATGCATGATAATTGAATACTAATGATGTCCTTTGTGAGTGTAGGCCAAATCAAGCAGGGCTGCTGCGGGAAAGTCCAAAGGTGACACGGAGGGGTCATCTATCTCCAAGGCAGAAAGGCTAAGATTGGATACTAAGAGTCAACTTCTTGAGAGCAAGTTATCTTCTGTATGGTCCGAGGTGTCTGACACCAATGTTGGGGCTTGGAGGTATGAAGAGTTTAAGCAGAGGACAGCTGAGAAGGACCTGTTAGCCCTAAGGAATGGCATGATGAAGTCTGGGCTAGTGCATGTGGCAGGGTTTCCCCCAGCAATCCAGTGCTATGAGCTTATATTGGAATGTGCCAGGCAGTATGATTTTGATACACAAAGAGTTGTCAGTATTGAGGGAAGAGTCTTGGCCAATTTCAGTCCTGTTTCCATTGCTCAAGCCTTTGGCATGCCAGATCTGCCTTCTGTGTGTGCTCTAAACATAGACACGGCTAAAACATATTATGAGAATGAGCCCGTCAAATCCCAACAGATAATCAACTCTTGGTTGGAAAAACCGAAGTCACATCATTCTAAACTGCCCAAGCAATTGCATAGAGTTAAATTCAGGTCAGACATTTATGATGCAATAACATTTCTGAGCAGAGTGGCAGGTTTGAAGACTTCCAGAGTATTGGAGAGTTGGATGGTCCATGTGATCACCAAAATTGAGTAGGGAAACAATTACCACTGGTCCGAGCTTATTAGCTCTGAGATTGATAAACAACTAAGGAACGTCTTGGAGACTAAGAGGTTCACTATGTCCTCTTATGTCATGTATGTGTTAGCCAGATTCTACCCATACAAGGGTCTGAATCCACAAGGGACGCTAGGACAAGATATAGTCTATGAGGTCTATCCGGAACTGCACCTAGGACACAAGGACTACAAAAGGGCTAATGATGCATTTACAATGCATATCACCCGAATGCTTCAGAATGCTGAGCATGTGAGACTGTCAGATGGAGCCAAATGGTTGATAAAGAACTATGGAGCTTGGTTCATTCAATTTCCCACCTTCACTTACATAAGAATTGATGGATGCCCGATCACTCCATACAGGTTGCCTAGATACCCCACAGATCACATTGTGCTACTGGAGATTGTCAGACAGATCTGTGAGTTTGATGCTATTTTCAAGAAGGAGAAGCATAAAACAAGTTTTGGTGGGGAATTCCCTCTCAGAATTGGCGTAGCAGAAGTGTGCCCTTCTATCCAATCAACACACACCGCAGGAGAGGAATTGGCAGCGTATGGTTTCTCCTTCCAGTCCAAAAGGATGAACTTTGATATCACAGGAGAGGCACAAAAGAAGGCCACTAGGGAGTACCAGCATAAAGATGACCTAGAGGACTATTGGGCCAACATTAAGGATGACCTCGAAGCAAGAAAGAAGAGGTACTCCAGGCTCCCTGTTGATGCAATCAGACAGTACAATGTCAAGTTGATCCCAGACCAACTAGAGGATGATGGAAACTTGGTACAGGATCATGCTTATGAAGCTGTGAAGGATAGGTCAATCAGAGAGATAAACTGGAATGAGGATGAGGTCACAGAGTTGGAAGACCTCATGGTCCCAGTCATGAAATTTACCTTTTCATGGTTAAAGCATAAAATCTGGGAGTTGGAGAGTGAGAAGGTAACTTGTACCTTCAATTTGATGGGAGATCTCAATCCCATGTCTACTTCAGAGGAATCCGGGGAAGATGAATCCAAAGGGAAAACTATAAAGAGCTCTCCTTTCAAGATAAAGATTAGAGGCCCCAAGGAAGGTAAGCCCGAAACAAAAAGGAAGCCAACAGGAAAGAGGAGATGGCGGACTTTGAAGATTAGTAAGTCCTCTGATGAGGAAGAGTTGGAAAAAGTAGGGGAGGAAGATGTTCCTCCACCACCGAAGAAGATAAGAACAACTAGGGCTTCAAAGAAGAAGGCCCAAGACACCTCAAAGGACGAGCCTCCTATCGTTGATGTAGAGAGTTCAAGAGGAGAAAAGATAAAGGTTTACATGAGAAGATCAAGGAATCCTTCTCCTAAGGAGCCAATGCAAAAGAAGGACCTTCCTCCAGAGATGACAACTGTAGAGCCACCTAAGGCTGCTTCCCCACCACCAAGCATGCCTGAGCAGGAAATTCCGGAGGAGCATGAAACTAGCGGAGAGGCGGAGCCATTCAAGGAAGGGACACTCTTTGGTGAGGCAGCTGAGCTTGAAGCAGAGGAGGAGGAAAGGCATACTTCTCCCTTAGTGCAGTATGAGGATTCTCCAGAAAGTGACAGAGGAAACAGATCACCTGAAAAGGAGGAGGATATCCCAGTTAGAACTCCATCATCGGTGCAGCAAGAGGATGAACCTAAGTCAGGTAACCAAGGTGAGAAGCTCCCTAAAGGGGAGGAGGATAAAATAACCGAAAAGGAAGAGGAGAAAATAACAGAACAAAAAGAAGAAACAAGAACTGAGGAAATCCGGGTAGAGCCTGTAGCCCCGAATTGGCTTGAAAAGGAGATTGCAAGGAAGAAGCAGGTGGTAGTTGAAGACACTCCCTTGGATTGGGGTGAAATGCTGTCTAAAATCAGAAAAGGGAAGAAAAAGAAGGCAGCCAAGGTAGTCTCAAAGGTGGAGAGAGATGAAGCAAACAACAGGGTCATCCACATTGCCACCCCTGCCACGGACAAAACTAGGGAAGAAGTCACTAGTCATGATTACAATGTACAAACTATTAACCTTGGACCAGCATCCATGGAGCAGGACATAGAGGAATATGAAGGGTCTAGTGCTGTGATCATTGGGAGGTTAAGAAAGGAAGCCCAGACCAAGCAAGAGCTTAGAAAAGAAAATGAGAGGCTTAGGAAGTTCTTGGAAGATGTAATGAAGCCTCTGTAGTCTCTCCACCCTTCTTCCTCTGCCACTCCTGGTTTCCTACCTAAGGAAACCATCTCTGAGATTGAAAAAATGAAAACCTCTGCTCAAACTGCCACAGATTGGCTAAAGGATGTGCAAATGAAAGGGGACAATGCAATCAAGGATATCTTGTCAATTGGGAAGGATGCAGTCTAAGCCAGGGAATTATTAGAGCAGGTGTTATCTCAAGATAGGGAAGATATTGACCTCTTGCTGCAGAAATCCAAGGTCATCATGGGGCATGGTAAGGAGCAACTGGCTGTAGATGGGATTCTTCCTTCTTCTAGGTTAGATGAACCCTGGGAATGGTTTGAGGCTCTACAAATCCAACATAAGGCCATGAAAAAGATTCAGAAATGGAAGAAACAAATTGATGGTGATCTTATAGGGTTCTATGAGGGCTGCATTGCATTCTTTGAAGTCATGACCGGAAGGAGAAAGATTGCCCCAAAATACCTAAGTCTAGAGCAGATCAGGGAATGGTGGCATGAGGTTTATGCCCCAAATGCAGGTGTTATAACCGCCCACCAGTTAGATGATGCAGCCACATACCTAGCTGTAATGGATAAATACCAGGCCAACAAGGAGGATTGGGATAAGACTGTCAAACAGTCAAAAGAGGAAATTGATTCCATTCAATGTCGGCTTAGGGTATTGCCTTTGCCACCTATCACCGAGTTGGATAGGATATTCTTGAAGGTCCAGGGATCCTCAGCTCCGAGCAAGGATAAGGGAAGTGGCAGTTAATGCATATTTTGAGATTTGTGCTTCCCTATTAATCATAGGGCATGCATTGGACCAGATTGCATTGGAGGTTGTGTCGGGGCTGACCTTGATGATGGATGGCATTTAATGTGTGCTTTATTTTGATTTTCCTAGGCTGACCTATTTTGGGGTTTGTTCTTATTTTGTAAAAATGTTTGGCTGGGCCAACATATCTTGAGATTTGTTATAAAGGGGCATTCCTACCTCATTGTAGAGGGTTAGAAAAGTTAGATATCAAGCATTAGAAAAGAGATAATAGAATCAAGCTAGAGCATTTTGTAGGCTTCTTGAAGCAAGTATTGTAATCAGAACAGTTGAATTGTTGCAGTCTTTTGATGAGCTAATACAATTGAAGACATTGTGGTTTTCCTGGTGCAATCTCTTGTGTTGGTTTATCTCGCATGGTTCTTGTTGTTCTATCTTTCAAATTGCTTGAATATTTAGGGTTTAGAATTCAGGATTAGGAATTAGTTTTAGTCTGATGAATGATGTTTATGATTTCATATTTGGAATGTTTGTAGCAATCTCTGGTCTATACTCCCAGTAACTATCTGATTGTAGTAGGCTGGTGAAGTCAACCTAGACCATAAATTTATATGTGCTTAAGTTCGATTGTGGATGGATATCTATGATTTGAAAATCCATATACCTTAGAAGATTGCACCGTTCTTGTGATATTGCATTGTGGGTTAAGCAGGAATTGGTTGTTTGAGGTTGGTCCATTCCAGATATCTATCATTTGCATTGTTTACCTTAGGAATAGTTTAGATTTTATCATATCCTTGCACCCTTATCTTTTGCTATTTCTTTATCATTTGGTTAGATTTAGGATTAGAGACCATTATATTGCAAAATCTGATAAATTGAAAGATACAGTTTGCTTGTAGTAAGGTCCCTTTGTGATTACCAACATTTTCACATATTATTTGAGTTGTTTATGCATTGTCATGACCTAACACCCGAGAGACCTTGGGGTGATTTTCAATAATTTATTGTTTAAGATTACCTTTCAAGAGAGATAGAATATTGTATTATGTCTGAGTTGTTGCTATGCAAAAAACACCATCAACAACCCCTTCTATAGCAATAGGATCTAAGAGCTCCTCCTAGTAACAAATTCAACACTAAAGAAGATCATTCACCACTAAGTGATGAATTCACATTCATTGCTAAAGCTCCCACTGAACTATGACAATCAAGCTTTCCAAGCATCATGACCAAAAATCTACTAAACTGAAAATCCTCCAAGTCCACTCACCAAAATGTCCATCTGACAACAATACCAAGCAACACCAAGATCTTCAAACCAAGCAAGCAAAACCATCACTATCAAAAGTTTACACAAGGTGTTGTATCTAAGCTATCCATAACAATGTGATACAACATGCTACAGGTCCCCATAACCGACTATCTAGGTACTCAATACAATCCATCCTCACCTCTCAAAGAAACTACACCAATGCACAAGTGACCACAAACGAGGCCAGCTAACAAGTCTGCACTATCACAGAATCAAATCTCACAGATATAGACAATCCACTTTTGAGTTGTCCCACAACAAACATGTAGGTAAAGATAACCCACAATATTGTACAACCCATAGATCCATTCAATATATCATACAAACCCATCATCACATTGGAAACTACAAAAATGAGATCTCAAAGAGAATAATCATGTAGATAAAATGACTCAAACACCAGACCAAGCTCAGATTTGATTTTCCAATCATGTCCACAATAAGCACGATAATTAAGGAATCCACCAAGCATCACCATAAGAATGTTGTGTGACGAATCACGTACCAACACTCCCATGTAAAGAAACCATCTCACCTCTTCACCATGCACAAAGCATGCATGTAAAAATACAACCATCTCATCCAACAATGCCCCAAAAGCTAGGGTCTAGAAAATAGCTTAACTGCAACTCCATAGAACCACAAGTTTTCTTCACTGTGCAAACCGGAAAAACCACTGTGTTTGAAAAACACCCATGCACATCCATACCCATTTCACATCTAGAAGAACAAAAATAAAACAAGAAAAACCATAACAATTAAACTAAAATAATGGATTTTCATGCATGAGCATCAATCATATATTTTTTTTGGGAAAACCTCTAAAAATCTCAAACCCTAAAGCACGAATTTGAGCCATGCAAGTACAAAAAATCCATCAAGGGAAGAAGTAGTTTAGGAACTCTAGGCCCGTTTTAGGCCAACTCCACAACCACCAACATGCACATGCATCCAAGAGAGACATGCTATTACAAGAGCTTCCAGACCATCCAATGATCAACTCCACAACCTTCATGCAATCGAGGTAACAAAAAAACTATGCCTTCTAATATTGGGAAATACACCCAACACAAGCATATTTATTCATGATTGAATAACAACCTAAGATTATGCATATCATTAGGGGGCCTCTCATACAAACACCCAATATGAAGGCTTTGTTGTAACACATCCATAAAGAAAAATATTCCACCCCATGCATCAGTATTATTTCACCGCCAACTAGGAACCTTAGATCACAATATTCTAGTGGGACCAGTTCCAGTTTCTCCATCTTCACCATCTTTCATGCTGCGAGTTGTCTCATAAAATTGAAACAAAAGAGCTCGAACTTCCACTCACCAAAGGATCAATCCATAGACGATTCCTTTAGATTTCCTCAAGGCTTCTAGGATAAGAAACCTTCACAGAAGGAATACCTAGAACCAGAAACACCATAAATTATTACATGCATCAACATGCAAGCAAAAAAAAATCCTAGAAGAAAGCTCTTATACCACTTGTCAGGAAATTTTGGTCATCTTAGAAAGAACATCTAAGAACAACAGTGCCTTTGTTAACTTTATTCCTTTAGATTACCTCAAAGACATGTACTAGTATGCTACAAAGGGAAATAAAACATAGTTCATTTCCCATATTGAAGCTTAGATAAAAGTTAATGCTAATTAAACTAGTTCCAACAACACCATTAATATATTCAACAAACTAAACCATTAAACATGAAAGATGGAACAAAAGAAAAGAACAAATAAAATTACTTGGGGAAAACCATTACGAGTGAAAAAGCCCACACTCCAAAAGCCTAGATCACCACTTGAAAATAGTCTTACAAATTGTTATAACTCGACAGAGCAGTAAGAGATACCCCTAAAACCTTTGAAAACCTAACACAAAATAAGCAAACTATCTAACTGTGATCAAAAGAACTTAGGGAAAACAAAGATGTGTTTTGAAATAAAACTAGCCTACCCTACTCTAACCAGAAAATAAGTTGGTCAAATGAAACCATTTATAGGACGGTTGAAATAGCTTCCTTTTCTCCTTAATCCGCAACAACTTACATGTATGATGGCAGCTAAAAGAAGATGATACACTGAGGAATGTTCAACAAGTTGATGCATCATTTCTTGAAAAAGATAAAGAGATTCACTACCCCTCTTAAATATATCACATGTAATACTACTAAAAAGGGGATAAGTGATCTGGACATACTCGCGTTCATTTGCAAGTGCATCCTTGATGAAATTCTTAGTCATACTTTCATGCTTGATTATCTGTGCTTGTTTGGACTCCATGTTGGTCAAATACCTGATAGGGCAGCCTTTAGTAAGGGAAAAGCCTACACTTTCCTTGCTGCTTTCTTGCTCATGAGCGACCTCTTTATCACCCGACTAGCTGGAAAGGTTGAGTCCTTGTGGCAGACTTGGTGGGAAAATAGAATCCTCCTTAGCATACTCATGCTTTCCCATATGGACACTCATTTCTTCAATGGAGAACAATGAGATGGCTCCTCCAACACACCTTCAATCAATCCATCAACCTCAGGCTCTTTTACAGACCAGAAAGGAAACTGCTTATAATTATCATTACTATTCAAAGAAAGATGCTCCAAATCAGAGGTAGGTAAGTGTTCAAATAGTGAAGGGTTACCCTGAGGTGAACTCTTGGTTGATAAATTAGCTTCAAGCTCTACTTTATAGCAGAAAGGGAGCTCATGAGACCTCATGAGACATCGTGCAACAAACCCATGAGAAATTTTTTGTTTAGACTTGTGAATATGCTATTGAATTTCTGCATGAGTGTCAAACTCCTCTAGCAGATTTGACCTCTTGTTTGCCAATTTTGAACAAAAGTGTTTAATTACATCAGTGTACACTTCTTCATATAGCTTAGCATCAACCTTCTCAAGCATAACATGCTCAAAAGTATCAAATCTAGCTGTACACTGCTCCTCTTCAACCTCATGTTGCTAACTTATGACCAGATTTATGCTTTCCTCATCACACTCAATGAAACATGGAAGATCAACAAATGAAGCTATGGAATCATGACCTACATCACCTTTTTTAGCCTCTTTATGTTGTTGTCTTGACTCTTGAACTTGTAGTTGCTTGATGTCTTCTTGCTGCTCTGAGATAGCATTTAGAGTGGGCAAAATCACACCTTCTTCATTCCAAACTATACATTGTTCTTCTTGGTCATCCTTCTCCACCATTTCACCTTGTTGTCCTGTTGGAATATTTTCACCATCTTGTAGAATAGTGGGAGGATCATCGGCTAGAACATTGCCAGAAACATTTTGAGAATTCTTCTCCTGTTCAGCCTTTTGCAGCTGTAGTCTGTATTCCTCCATGGCTAAATGCAGCAAGTTCACACCTCCATTCTCCATCATGTACATTGTGTTGTGCAGACCAAAAGTATGCTCTTCATCTACAAAATCATTTTCCTCCATTATCACATTTGGTTTGTCATTTCCAAGCTCGTGTTCAAACATAATGGAAGCTAAAATATTTGTTTCTTCCTCTACAAGCATCATTTCATTAGGTTGCTCTAGAACATAAGGGGATGGTTGAGCCTTCCTAATGGGTTCTTCACAAGGATGCCACTGTTCAGTAAAGGGTTCTTGAATAGAAGGAGATATCCTAAAACTTGGGAAAGTAAATTTCCTAGGTTTCTCCATAGGTTGAGCTTGCTTAAGGATAGGTTCCTGAGTTGAAACAAGATTTCTAAAACTTAGGGACTCAAATTTAGCAGGCTAAAGAGGTTCATCTTGCTTGAAGCTTGGAAAATTAGACTTGGAAACTCCTTTATTGATAGGATTGTTCAATATTATAGGAAGAGTTGGGCTGAGACTAGGACTGGAAGCTTCATACCTTAATTGGCATTGATAATCAAAATAAGCTTGACTACTTTGCACCTGAGCAGATAGAGACTTGATCTGCTCCTCTTTAGCAGTTATATCTCTTTCCAGGCTTTCCTCAAACTACCTTCCTTTTGTCACCCGCTCTTGATCATAAATAAATGATTGATCAACCAACTATTGCTGCTATGAGATGATCATTTTCTTCCTTCTTATGTCAACCAATATCCGATACATATGTGAGAACACCTTACTAGCATCACTAACCTTGATATGTTCAAGTTTTTGGGTTAAAGCCCACAACACATGGTCAAGATTTTGAATTAGATCCAATAGATTATGATAAGGGTGCTCTTGAGGCTGATTATGCAGATAATCATGTTGGTTGGCATCAAGGACCTCTTCATGGGTTGATTTTGATCATATGTTGGCTGATATTGAGACTAAGCAGGGATGGGAGGGTGGAAAACATGATGGAAATACTGATAATCTGTTGATAATGGGTCATTTAAAATAAAACCAACAAGTTATTCCATATAGTATGGCTGATGAGAGGACATATACCCATGACTCTCATGAAAAGGAGGAGGCAAGTCACTATTTTTCTGATAACTAAACATTGCAGAGATAAGACATGAGGTATAACAAGCCTAAAGATCAAACCTTATTAATTACAGACATCTGGGTTGCTGAAACCAGTTGTTATGAAGTTGGAGTCACCATGATATGCTAATATTTTACCTCTGAAAGGCTTGTAATTTATTGGTTGCATATCAAAAACCAGTAATAGACATATAACTTTCAAATTTTCTGTTCGACAATCCCACTGGGCATTCCAAAAACTTATTAATTATAGACACCTGGGCTATTGAAGCTAGTTGTTATGAAGTTGGAGTCACCATGATATGCTAATATTTTACCTCTAAAAGGCTTGAAATTTATTGGCTGCATATCAAAAACTAGTAATAGACATGTAACTTTCAAACTGTCTGTTCGATAGTCCCACCGGGCGTGCCAAAAACTATTGTCACCTAGAAATGCACCCTATGCATGGTGATGGAGACTGAGCTTTTTAGTGAAACATTGGATCATTTCAAGGCTTTGGGTCATTTGAGATTTAAATGAACCTCCAGAGAAGGCCAGCTTCCTTTGGGTATCACCTAAACTACTAATCTTGGTGAGGTAAAGGGAAGAGGGATACATCAATATGGAAATTAAATCCTACAGTGACACACCAAATGATAAGAGCAATGAGACACTTAGGCTACACTTGAATACTGATGATGGATATGTTTCTACACAACTAGATTTTTTTGTAGATTATGCATACATACAGGTTCGACATGCACATGCTTTCAATAAGGAAAAGAAAAATTTTCACAAATTAAAAGAGCATATGCAATTAACTAAAATGCACAATGCTTCACAAGAACCAGAAGGAAAAATGAACCATCAATGGTAAACAAGGTAAATTTTATATAACATGCTCCAAATTGAGTTACAAAAATATGTTGATCTGAGAGAGGACCGTAACAAATCACACACTTTAGGAAAAGCATCAGGAGAACTCCCTCTACAAAGAGGAAAAAATGCCTAATATACCAAAGTGTGTTGGCCCCTAGGGCTTACAAAATATCACTCTCAGAAAGATCTTCCTTTAGATCTTTTCATGTAGTTAATGTTGTGTTCAATTGAATCCCTTGTTGTCCATGTCAGTGTGAAAAATCACTTCCAAGAGTGGTCTTCTTTAGATCTTTCTTCAACTACAACATTTACTTCTGCCCCCTCCCTGTGTTCGCTCTTGAACCTCCTTGAAGAGCTGCATTGAATGCTTCAGAGCTCAGAATTGATCCACGTTTCTTTTTCCCTGTTGATCTTCTTCTTCTTTTGGTCAAACTGCTACGCAAGCTATTTTGGGCAGTCACAAGCTCATCACCAGAATTGCATGTCAGTGAGACACTTAATCGTGTCTCCCCGATGCAATTATGCTTCTCTGCAACCATCGACGTAACTCATTATCATTGGCAAGAGTCATAGTGAGCTCTAAGAGTCTTGCCGATCTCCTTTCTCTTGCTCCAAGCTCACTTCACTTCGCTGAGATTATGTCTCTATATGTCGACCAGACATCTTGGTGAGACTTAAAATCCTCTAGTGAGCTTGAGACTGCTTCGGCAGGACCATCGCCGATCGGGGAGACATCATAGCGATGTACATCATTTAGGTCAGAGTCTCCCCGATATCCACTTGTGAACATACATCGACAAGGCTTTACTAGGTTGATAAGACCTCACAACGAACTACACATGCTTCGGTGAGAGCTCTTTTCATTTCATTTTTGGCAAGACAAACCTTTATTGCCAAGACGTCATAGCGGGCTTCATTAGTCATGTCGATATCTATTTCCATCCCTGAGACCACACCAAGTTGGTAAGACATCACTCTGATGGCTGGATGCTACACCGATAGCAGCTATGTCGGGGAGACCTTCTGTTGGTCAGTGAGACCTTATGCCGATATTACCTCATGTCGACGAGACATCTTTCCTTCACCAAGACATTTCGGCGAACTCTTTTCTTTTCGCCGAGAGCTCATAATGATGTCAAAAATTTCTCCCCGATGACGGCTTGATGATCAAATTTCGGCATGACTTTCACTGGTCGAGAAGACCTTATGTCGATGTGGATCCCTCTCGGTGATATCCTTATATTATCAGTGAGACCACAAGCAGTCGGTGAGACATCTTGCCGAAGGCACCCTGCTTTGTTGAAGGCTCATTTTAGTCGGGAAGACTCCTCTTTATCACCAAGACTTTTCAACGAAATCAAATTCGTGCGCTGAGAGTCTTTTGAGTTGGGGAGACCTTTGCCGAAGGCAATATATCTTCTCCCCCGCCATCGGCCCCTATGAATGATTGTCAATGAGACATCCCAAGCAGAGATAAAAAAATTCATAGTGACTGAGATGTCCTGGCGACTATGAGGATTTCAAACAAGTATGACCCAAAGTTGGTCAGTAAGACCCTAGTGGGAGTCTTGCCGACTTTATTCCTTCAAGGAATTTATGCCAAATGAGAGAGAGGGATGAATTCCAATAGACCTCCCTATGACTTAGCATTAGATGCATGATTTTCCCCTTGTTGTGAATGCTCCATTTGGCCTTCTCGAACATCTGTCACATGACTTATCCCGCCTGATTGAGCCCATAGGTGAAAATTGGATAACAGTTACAATATTCCAACAAGAAATAGTTCGGTTCAACTTCTAACAAGCAACTACAGTTAATGATCAACCAATTACCATTTTCTAGCTCGACACCGATCGGGTCCTACCAAGACACTCATGAGCAAGAAACAATACATCACCCTATCAAGATGTCCCTTTGATATTCACTTTACGCTCCAAGTGGTCCTCACATCTATCAGCTTCATAGTCACTACGTTGCTGAAAACCTAAACTTCAAAACCTCTTGTTGGAGGTTATGAAGTTCTTAGAACCTACGACTCATCAACAACAAAGAGAACCTCAAGTCGCTAAGTCAGGAGGTTATGAAACTTTAGAACCCCGTAACTTAAGTTAGGAAAAAATGGAACCCTGTGACTTGAGTAACAAACTATTTCTTGCCAAACTTTAAAATTCAGGGAGATAAAGGAAAATTACAATTGCTCTAGGAAGTCGATCAAGCTAGTGAATTTAGGTCACATTTCTCAACAAAACTATTCAAATATACTTCTTTTGTTTTTTGTCCTTAGTATATTGCATATGTTAGTTCAGCCAACACTAGAACTTAATTCATAGAAAACTCCAAACCAACATACAATTCTTAAAGCAAACACCTTCTAGATCTAAGATTACATTAATTTCTCATTATACTACCATCATAGAGACCACCATTAGAACCACAACATTATAATTCTCTCCTTAAGAAAATGCAAAGTCTCCCACATTGATGTGTTGAGCAGAGAACAACAGTAAAATATAGGGTTAAACTCTGTTATTGATAAAAAAATTCTCACATCCCAAAACTTCTCAAGATCCAAGATATAGTTGTCTGAATGAGACATGATAATATGGTTAAGAGATTAGAGTCATATCTTTTCTTACAATGAATTCTAGACTCAAAAGGCCAACACACTAGTTCATCACAAAAGAACACTACCAATAGAGAATAACTTCTGGTAAAATAATTAAACTTCTCATACAGTGGTCACCAAGTTGACATCAATGAAAACATAGGAACAAACAACACAAAAAATCCATACTTCATTCTCATGTTGCAAGGCTCCATAATTCCAATAGTAAGATAGTTAGAAGTCAAAAAAGGTGAAAAATGATCACTATTTTTAGTAAGTTGGCCTAAACGGGCTTGTATGGACCTAAAAATTTACCCCAAGGAACAAAACTAAAAAATATTTTTGGTCGCCAAAGAATTGTCTCAATATCTTGTACAGTTTGGGAGATATTAAAGTTATTGTCTTGAGAAATTTCTCCAATGCAGCTTCAAATTCAGATATATTATAATAGCAAATCAGACACCCGAATCAAAATTTATGTCCCCATGAAGTTTCCCCACTAAAAAGGGAATTTCATTAAGAAAAAAATTACTAGGTAAGAAATCTATCGATGAGACTTTTAACGCCAAAACAAAAGAGAAAGTTTCACTAGAACATTCTAGGGAAGATATAGGGTAAAATAGAAAGAGTTAATTGGGGGTTGTATAAGGTGGCTCCATTAGTGAAGATGGCGGCTCCTCATAATATATTTTGTTTTTCAGAGTTGATTTTGTTGTAATTAATCAGCCCCATGAGGCTATAGCACTGCAAGTTTTGAATCTGTAATTTCATTTTATGAAAATGATTGAAGGTGAGTTTTTTTTTGTATTGCATATTTTGTGTTGGTATCCATTTTTGTGATTTGTGAGGGTTTTCAAGTGGTGTGTCCCTCATCAAGTGGTATCAGAGCAGGTTTTCCTAAATGTGTAAATAGATCGCTGAACATGAGGTAATTTGCACTAGGACTTGCAGTTGTGGGTTTCTAAGAAAAGTGATCAGAATTCCTCCACAAAGAAATAGTTGTGGTGGAAGAAATTTTATTGTACTAGAAGAGGGTTTTAGAGCCTTGCAAATACAAGTTCAAGCATTGCAAGAGGAGTTGCGTTGAGGGTTTGAGCCAAGAAGAGGAGATGAAAGTGAAGATGAAGCTAAAAATGAGGAATAGTTTGAAGAAGAACAAGATGCAGTAAATCCAAAGAAAGTAAGATTATTTAAGGTCATCTTTAAGATTGGGAAAAGGCCAAAGATTGATGTTTCTACACTTTATGGAAATCTTAACCTAGAAGAGTTGATTGATTGGATTAATGATATGGAGGAGTACTTTGAGTATGAGGAGGTGGAAGACCCTGAGAGGGTCAAATTTGTAAAGACCAAGCTAAGGGTCATGTGAATATTTGGTGGAAAGAGGTACAACTAAAAAGAAATCAAAGAGGAAAAGAGAAAATCACCAAATGGGACTGAATGGTGGAAAAATTAAAAAGATAGTTCATTCATGTGGACTATGAGCTAGATTTTTTGAAGAAGATGCAAGGGTTTAAACAAGTAGGAAAATGTATCAAAGAGTATACAGAAGAATTCTACCATGTCCTGATTAGAATAGACCATTATGAGGCTAATAAGGATAAAGTTTTCCATTATACAAATGGGTTAAAGTTGAGTATTCAAGAAGAGTTGGGTCTAGTAAGAAAGTATACCATTGAAGATGCATATTAGTTTGCTTTGGAGGTTGATGAAAAGTTGAATAGAATATTTGAAAGCAAGCAAAGAGGTGGGGGTTGTGGTGGAAAGATTGGTGGACGGTCATATGGAGGTCAAAACGAAGATCAAAAGAAGGGTGAAGGATCCAATAGCAGCCAGAACCAGAAAGGAGATAACACCTACAATCCTTGTGATCAAAATAATGGAGACCAATGAGGAAGAGGAAGATCTAGATGAGGACTAGGAAGATTCATGGAACCTGTTTCCAATGTAGAGAGGGAAATAGAGCTTATGAGTGTCCTCAACATCAAGGAAGGACAAATAAAAGACCTGAGGGTAATGCACAAGTTGCACATATAGACGAAGATGCTTAATCTTCACATTTTGAGGATGTAGAAAGAGGAGAGGTTCTTGTTACTAGAAGATCCTTATTGAATGAGGAGAAAGAACCAACTCAAAGGAAGAATTTGTTTCACACCAGATGTAAGTGTGAGCGTAAAGTTTGCAATGTTATTATTGTTGGAGATAGTGTTGATAACCTTATTTTAGAAGAGATGGTTAGTAAGTTACAGTTGGAGAGAAGAAGGCATCAAAATCCATATTGGATTGCTCGATTGTAGGACCATAAAGCTTTGGTAAATGAACAATGTCTGGTAAAGCTCTAGATTGGAAATTACCATGATGAGGTATTGTGTGATATTATGCTTATGGATGTTTGTCATATGTTTTTAGGTTGTTGGTGGTAGTTTGATTGACAAGCGGTGCTTAATGGACATGCTAATACCTATTCCTTGACAAAGGATGGTGTTGATCATAAGTTGAAATCCTTGAAGAAGGCAAAAGAAAAGGTATGCAGTAATACAAAAAAATATTTGGTTGATGGAAGAAAGTTCCTAGAAGGTATTAAGCATGAGAATGTGTTTTGCATTGATTCCTAGAGTTGATAAAGAAGATACTAATGAGGTACCTATAGAGGTTTCAAATATGTTGAATGAGTTTCAAGATATTGTTTCTAATAACATACCTAAAGGTTTTCCTCCAATAAGAAAAATTAGTCATTAGATGGACCTGATTCCTAGAGCTAGTTTTTCAAATAAGGCATCTCATCGTATGTCTCCAACAGAGAGTGAAGAGTTGAACAAACAAATACAAGAGTTGTTGTGGAAGGGATTGATTAGAGAGATTTTGAGTCCATGCACAGTACCTATAGTACTAGCACCAAAGAAGGATGTGGAATGGTGGATGTGTAGAGATTCTAGAGCCATTAACAAGATCAACATCAAGTATAGATTTCCCTTGCCAAGAATGGATGACATTATGGATTGTTTGAGTGGAGCTGAGTACTTCACGAAGATAGATTTGAAGAGAAGATATCACCAGATCCAAATTAACGAAGGAGATGAATGAAAGATAGCCTTAAAAACCAAGGAGGGATTGTACGAGTGGTTAGTCATTACTTTTGGGCTAACCAATGCATCAAGCACATTTATGCAACTTATGAATGAGGTATTGAAAGAATTTTTAGGAAAATTTGTTATTGTTTATTTGGATGATATTTTTATTTTCAATAAGACATTGCTGGAGGAGCACATGATGCATATATGAAGAGTTTTTGAGAAGCTAAGAGAGGAGAAGTTGTTGATTAATTTGAAGAAATGTAGTTTTTTGAAGAGAGAGTTGGTGTATCTAGGATTTGTTGTCTTAGTAGAGGGTCTTAAAATAGATCCAAATAGGGTGAGAACTATCATTGAATGGCCTATCGTGGGGAGTGTTACAAAGGTAAGATCATTTCATGTTCTAGAAAACTCTTACAAAAAGTTTATTAAGAATTTTAGTAGTATTTGTGCACCTCTAACTAAAGCAATCAGAGGGGATTTAAAGGATTTCAAATGGGCTATAGGAGCAACAAAGAGTTTTGATATGTTGAAGAAGAAATTAACAAAGAAACCTATTTTAGCACTTCTAGATTTCAATAAGGTCTTTTAGCTAGGTTGAGATGCTAGTGGCACTGCCATTGGAGCTATTTTGAGTCAAGAAGGTAAGCTTGTTGCCTATATTAGTGAGAATTTAAATTATTCTAAGAAGAAATATTTTGTCTATGATTAGGATTTTTACACTATAGTTCAGGATTTGAAGAAATGGAGACACTTTTTTTTCCAAGAAAAAATGTTTTATATATATAGATCTCTAGTCTTTGTAGTATCTCAATAGTCAAGGAAAATCAAATCAAAGGCACTTAAATGGGTTAAGTTTTTATAGAGTTAATACTTTTATTTTGAAGCATAGGAGTGGAATGTAAAATAGACTCACATATGCCATAAGGAAAAAAATGTTGATATAGATGAATATAGAGGTTGTTGGGTTCAATGAATTCAAGAGTTTGTATGCTAAAGATCCAGACTTTGCAAAAACTTGGAAGGCTTGTTTGGAACTTGTTACATTGGATAAGACAAGATAGTTGGATTTCTTAATCCAAGTTGGGATGTTGTTTAGAGGAATCCAATTGTTCATTCCAAGGAGTTCTATGAGAGAGAATCTAATCAAGGAGAAGCATAGTGGAGGATTGGTTGGAAATTTGGGTCGAGATAAAACCATTGCTCTTGTTAGTGAGAATTATTATTGGCCATAATTACAACAATATGCGAAGAAGTTTGGACAAATTTGAGGATTATGTTAGATGACAAAAGGAACAAGTCAAAATACTAGATTATATCAGCCATTACCTATATGTGAGAGGCCATGGGAGGATATTAGCATGGATTTTATTCTTGGCTTGCCAAGGACACAACGAGGGAATGATTCCATATTTGTGGTGGTGGATAGATTTTCAAAGATGGAACATTCCATTCCATGTCATACGACCAGTGATATTGTTCATATTGCAAAGTTGTTTGTCAAAGAAGTAGTGAGACTACATGGTCTACTGAAGAGAATAGTTTTAGACAGAGATACCAAATTTGTTGGCTATTTCTGGAGGACATTATGGAAGAAGTTGAAGATAGATTTGAAGTTTAGTTCTACACACCATCCATAGAATGATGGACAAACGAAGGTGGTGAATAGGAGTTTGGGTAACCTGCTAAGATGCTTAGTAGGAGATAAGCCCAAGGGATGGAATTTCATTATACCACAAGAAAATTTTTCTTACAACAATTCTTTCAACAACACTGGTAAATCACCATTTCAAATTGTGTATAGGAGTAGTCCAAGAACTACTTATAAATTGAGAAAGATGGATATAGGGGAGAAGAGTAGTGTTGAGGTTGAAGATTTTGCTAAGCATCTGAAGAATTTGCATGAAGAGGTGAAGAAACATATCATCAAGATGAACTCACAATATAAGGATAAGGAATATCAGAAAAATAGGTATAAGGAGTTTCAGGGAGGAGATGAAGTCATGGTTCATCTGCGAAAGGAGAGATTTCTATTTGGTACATACAACAAGCTAAAGATAAATTTTGGACCATGCAAGATCTTGAAGAAGTATGATCCAGAAAATAAATATGAGGTAGAGTTGCATGATGAAATTCATGTTTCACCTCTGTTTAACATTTTAGATTTAAAAGAATATCATGATGGAGGAATTGTTGAAGAGATAATAGAAGCATAGTGGAATATTCTAGCACCTACTTCAAAAAAGGAGATAGAAGAAATTTTGGATTGTCGTGTGAGTAGAAGCACAAGAAATAGGAAATATGCAAAGTACTTGGTGAAATGGAGAGGAAGGGTAATTGAAGATTCATCATGGTTGTTTGAGGCTAAGGTTAACCATCTTGGTTTCCCTCTAACTCCCAAGAAGTGACAGGGTCACTTTTCAAATTACCCTGGATGTTTGATGTAGGATCATCCAGTGGTGTAGGAGCAATCTTGCATCACCCATAAAAAATGTTTTTTCTTATTTTATTTAGTTTGTTTAAGTCCCATGATGGCACTTAAGGGGTGTAAGATAGTCAAAAGTCAAAAAAGTGAAAAATGATCACTTACTATTTTTAGTAAGTTGGCCTAAATGGGCTCATATGGACCCAAAAATTTACCTCAAGGAGTGGAACTAGAAAACATTTTTGGTCGCAAAAGAATTGTCTTGATACCCTATACAATTTGGGACATATTAAAGTTTTCATTCCAAGAAATTTCTCCAATGCAACTTCAAATTTAGATATGAAAAAATTAGAGGCCCCAAAACAACTTGAAAAGTGGACGAAACAATCTCTGATTGTTTTAGTGTTGTAGACCTCTTTGAGAGTTTTCCAATGATATATTATAATAGAAATTTGGGCACCTAGATCAAAATTTATGGCCTCACCAAGTTATCCCACTAAAAAGTGAATTTCATTAAAAAAAACTTCCTAGGCAAGAAATAGATTGGTGAGACTTTTTGCGCCAAAACAAAAGGTAAAGTTACACTTTCTAGAACATTCTAGGGTGGTTATAGGGTAAAATAAAAAAAGGGTTAATTGAAGGTTGTAGAAGGTGTTTCCATTAGTGAAGATGGTGGCTCCGAATAATATATATTTTTTTTAGAGTTGATTTTGTTGTAATGAATCAAGCACATGAGGCTATAGCATTGCAAGTTCTAAATATGTAATTTCATTTTGTGAAAATAATTGAAAGTGATTTATTTTTTGTCTCACATTTTTTTTGTTGGTATCTATTTTTGTGATTTGTGAGGGTTTTCGAGTGGTGTGTCCCTCATCAAGTGGTATCAAAGCAGGTTTTCCTAAGTGTGTAAATAGATCGCTGAACGTGAGGAAGTTTGCACCAAGAATTGTGGTTGTAGGTTTCTTAGAAGAGTGATTGGAATGCCTCCACAAAGAAATTGTGGTGGTGGAAGAAATGTTATTGTACCTAAATAGGGTTTTAGAGCCTTTCAAAGATAAGTTCAAGCACTGCAACAAGAGTTGTGTTGATGGTTTGAGCCAAGAAGAGGAGATGAAAGTGAAGATGAAGTTGAAAATGAGGAATAGTTCAAAGAAGAACAAGATGTAGTAGATCCAAATAAAGTAAGATTATTTAAGGCCATCTCTAAGATTGGGAAAAGGCCAAATACTAATGTTTCTACATTTTTTGGAAATATTAACCCAGAAGAGTTGATTGATTGGATTAATGATATGGAGGAGTACATTGACTATGAGGAGGTGAAAGATCTTGAGAGGGTCAAATTTGAAAAGACCAAGCTAAAGAGTCATGCGAATATTGGTGGAAAGAGGTATAACTAGAAAGAAATCAAAGAGGAAAAGAGAAAATCACCAGATGGGGCCAGATAATGGACAAATTAAAAAGATAGTTCATTCTTGTAGACTATGAGCTAGATTTGTTGAAGAAGATGCAAGGGTTGAAACAAGCAGGAAAATATTTTGAGTATACAAAAGAATTGTATTGTGTTGTGATTAGAATAGGTCATTCTAAGGCCAATAAGGAGAAAGTTGTAAATGAGTTGAAGATGAGTATTCAAGAAGATTTTAGTTTTGGTAAGAATTTCTACCATTGAAGATGCATATTAGTTTGCTTTGAAGGTAGAAGAAAAGTTGAATAGAAGATTTGAAAGCAAGCAAAGAGGTGGGGGTCATGGTGGAAAGACTAGTGGATTGTCATATGGAGGTAAAAATGAAGATAAAAATGAGGGTGAATGATCCATTAGTAGCCAAAACCAAAAAGGAGATAAAACCTACCATCCTTGTGATCAAAATAATGGTGACAAAAGAGGAAGAGGAAGATCTAGACAAGGGCCAGGAAGAGGAGGCTTTCATGGAACCTATTTCTAGTGCGAAGAATGACATAGAGCTTATGAGTTCCCTCAACATCAAGGAAGGACAACTAGAATACCTGAGGGTAATGCTTAAGTTGCACATGTAGATGAAGATGCTCATTATTCACATTTTGAGGATGCAAAAAGAGGAGAGGTTCTTGTTACTAGAAGAGCATTACTGAATGAGGAGAAAGAACCAACTCAAGGAAGAATTTGTTTCACACCAAATGTAAGTGTGAAGGTAAATTTTTCAATGCTATTATTGATGGAGGTAGTACTAATAACCTTGTTTCAGAAGAGATGGTTAGTAAGTTGTGGTCAGAGAGAAGAAGGCATTCAAATCCATACCACATTGCTTGGTTGCAGAAGGACCATACAACTTTGGTAAATGAACAATGTTTTGTAAAGTTCAGGATTGGAAATTACCATGATGAGGTATTGTGTGATATTATACCTATGGATGTTTTCCATATATTGTTAGGAAAATCATGGTAGTTTGATTGTTGAGCAGTACATGATGGACATGCTAACACCTATTCCTTGAAAAAGGATGGAATTTTTCATAAGTTGAAACCCTTTAGGGAGGGAGAAGAAAAGGTATGTAGTAATGCAAGAATTTGTTTGGTTGATTGAAGAAAGTTCATAGAAGGTATGCGGCATAAGCATATATGTTTTGCATTGATCCCTAGAGTTGATAAAGAAGACACTAATGAGGTACCTGTAGAGGTTTCAGATATGTTGACTGAGTTTCAAGATATTTTTTGGTAATGTACCTAAAGGTTTTCCTCTAGTAAGAAAGATTAGTCATCAAATGGACTTGATTCCTAGAGCCAGTTTACTAAATAAAGCGGCTCATCATATGAGTCCAATAGAGAGTGAAGAGTTGAATAGACAAGTGCATGAGTGGTTGCAAAAAGGATTGATCAAAGAGAGTTTGAGTCCATGTGTAGTACCTGTAGTACTAGAACCAAAGAAGGATGGGTAATGGCGGAAGTGTATAGATTCTAGAGCCATCAACAAGATCAACATCAAGTATAGATTTCCCTTGGTGAGAATGGATTACATTATGGATTGTTTGAGTGGAGGTGATTACTTCATGAAGATAGATTTGAAGAGAAGATATCACCATATCTGAATTAGAGAAGGATATGAATGGAAGACAACCTTCAAAACCAAGGAGGGATTGTACGAGTGGTTAGTCATGACACATTTATGTGGCTTATGAATGAGGTATTGAAAGAATTTTTAGGAAAAAAAATTCTTCGTTTATTTGAATGATATTTTGATTTTCAATAAGACATTGGAGGAGCACTTCATGCATATCCAAAGAGTTTTTCAAAGGCTAAGGGAGGAGAAGTTGTTGATTAATTTGAAAAAATGTAGTTTTGTGAAGAGAGAGTTGGTGTATCTGGGATTTTTTTGTCTTAGTAGAGGGTCTTAAAATGGATCCAGAGAAGGTGGGAGTTGTCATTGTGTTGGTATTTTTTTAGATCCAAACTTATTCTTACCACAGATCTATGAGCTTGATAGGAACAATTATTAGTAGGGGTAAGGATTGGCCAACACGTAAGTAAAGGATTTTAGGTCTTCACTTCTTCACTTCGGGCTCTATGAAACTCAAGAGGGTGATCCCACAACATTGTGCTTATAGATACTGGTGTGTATAAGTATCAAACACAAAATAACAGATGATTCTCCTTACATGTTTGATAGACACAACATCATGGAGGTTTGGCTAACCTTCATAGTAGTGACTAATCTAAACAAGAGAAAATATAATTCATTAATATTCTCACACACCCATAAAGAACTTTATAAGAAAGATGATTATATATTGTGATTAGTAGTTGAATTGTTCACCATGAATGGAGTATAATTACTTTTCTAAACCAGTGCCATGTTGTTGGAACAGAGTCAAACTAGATACCCATATAACTAGATAAAAATCTTGTATTTTAACAATACCTCAAGCCTTGAAAATATTCCATTACAATACTTCCCCTAGTTATTTCCACAATTTAATTCTTACTAGCATCCTCACACAAGATTTATTTCAAACCCACTATTATGCTCAAGAATGTACATACATTCATTGAATGGATAAGCAAGAATAAAACAACACATCTATTGGAAACCAACATAGACAAATAAGATAAACATTGATTATATTATTTATAGTCTACATAATTTGTACATGGGAGAGTAATATATGAAAATTTTATGCTATTCTACTACTTGTACTATCATTGTTGTCTACCAAAACAACATGCATATCTATTGGTGTAAATAAAGTCGTGTACCTAGTTATTTCATTACTAGGGGACTTATTTACACATGTTAACTTTACTTAGGTCCTAGGAAGGAATCCTTTTAGAAGGTGTTAGTTGTCACTAGTTGTTATCTTATCTTTTGACTTGTAACACATGTGAACCTAGGTAAGTGTGAATATTTGTCTCATGTCATATGATTAAGACACTTGTCATAATCCTATGACATATTGCATCTCACCTTGGCTATATAACCAAGGGGTTTCTACTACATTATACACATCATAATCATATCATTGAATCATATTGATAAGAATACATTTTATTCTTGTCACATTCCATTCTCTCTCTCTTTTGTGCTTTCCATTTGATCTCAAGATCTTGGCATCCATAACCAATTCTAACATGGTATTAGAGCGAGTTGGGTGCCACTAGAGAGTCTTTTCTGAAGAGAGATACCAAATTTAGGGGTGCTCCATTTTTTGGCTCTTTATTGCAAGTTCATATCAAAGCTTGCTAGTGCAAATCTAAGCTCACCATTACATCCGGAAGGTTCAAGAAAGTTGATATTTCTTTTTGTTTCATCTAAATTGGACATACAAGGCAAAATCTATGAGGGTTTGAAGCTAAAGTGTGGTTGCCAAATCTATAAAGTAGTTGCAATTTTGGAGCATTTTGGGTCAAATCCGACCCTTCTATTGCATCTAGAAGGGCCAAAAACTCTAAGATTGACTATCAAATTGTCCAAATTAGAGTAGTTGTTCAATGAGGCAATTTTTTTTTCCCTAGAGATCCATATGACCCCTCAGGTCACCATAATTACTGTGGTACAATTTTTCAAAAATAATATATTATTTTATCAATTGAACTTTTTTTTTGAATTTTTTTTATATAAAAAATTACATTGCGGTTGATATATTTGTATAGAAAATTTCATTTGTAAAAAAAAATTAAAAAAAAATATAAAGTAAGATTTGTAGACATAAAGTCTACAAACCTATAGATTAGTACCCATTGTCGCAAGGTATGCCTATGCTCGTGGATGCCACATGGGCATGCAGGCCCCATCTCCCCCATGTGTCAACTCCATCCAAGAAAATCAATGGCTAGAAAATTGAAAACCCAACAACCAGGGTATAATTTTGATGGTGAATTCAAAAAGCGGTGAACAAATTTATAAACTGACTATCTCAAATATAATTTGGTGGCATACAAAAATGTAGAATATTCCATCGATCAAAGTCATATTTTGGTAGATGTAGAAGAGCTTGACTAGTAGAATATTTTGCACAGGGGGAATTTTCATTTTTTATGCTCGAAAGACATCAAATTTAAGATATAGGACTGTCGACATCATTTTTTTTGAAAATAAAAAATTTCCCCCCTCACCAATGAAGTTTTCATTTTTGCAATTCAACTTCGGAGGCCCATATCTCACTCATTTTGACTCCTTTTTAGAGATTCTTTTTTGTTTGGGATAATTTTTTGCGCTATTCATAGTGGTGCAATTAGTTTTTATTTTTGGTGCCTGGTTTTTCTAGAAATTGTAGATTCTCACAGGTGTTGCTACTTCATCCTCATTTTGGTAACTTCGGGAGCTCATCATATCTTGCTCCTACGGTAACATTTTTGGGTGATTTTTTTTTAAATTGCATGATTTTTTGTGTACTTCTCAGTGGTATGATCAGATTGATCTCATTTTGTACCAAAACTTGTACTTGATTATGTGGCCAAATTTTGCATTTGCATGTACCAAGATCAAAGACCACTTCATTGTTTTTGGCAAGTGGCAACTATAAACACACTAAATATAAAGTGACAAATAAGATATTGCTTGGGGGGTTTCTTGATTGAGTAATTTGGGGGGGGTAATCTTGCAGTGGTTGCTTGCATTCTTTTGCTTGGTTTGTGTTCTTGCAATGGGGAAATATAAAATTGAACTCCTAACTCCACATATTTATGCTACATGGAGAAAATTAGTATGGAACTATCTCATGATGAAAGACCTAATAGGTCATCTAAAGGAAACCATTTCACAACCTACTAATGATAAAGAATTGGAAAAATGAGAGATTGATTTGAGAAAATAGTTAGATGCATATGTTCATTAGTCTCATTTGATTTGCAATTTCATATTGAATCATGTAAAACACCTAAAGAGGCTTGGGAGACTTTTGAAATTTTTTATGGTAAAACAGATAATATTAGGGGATATCAAATTGATAATGATTTGATGAATCTTGATCTTAAATTTTTTTACCACATCCAAGACTACATCTGCAAAATCAAGAAACTAAGAACATAGTTGAAGGAATGTAACATTGATAAAGAGGATTTACAGTTGATTTTGAATGTGTTATCCAAGCTTGGTCCTGAGTATTTAGTGTTTGTTTCTAGCTTTCATACCCATCAAATTTCTATGGGAGCATCATATGTTGATCCTAAGTTTGATGACTTTGCAAATCTCCCAATCTAAGAGGAAGATAAGTTAATGAACATGGGTCTAATCAATTCTTCCAAGTCACAAGCATTGTTGAATAGTGAGTCAAAGGGAAAGAAATAATTAGGGAATCTTGATAAGAAGCAAAAGAAGACAAAGAACAAGCCACAAAGAATTACAATCCTCAAAAGTAGAATCAACTAAGGAAAGGACTTTTTGTGCATATTGCAAGAAGGATGGACATGAAGAACACTATTGCTATAAGAATGATATTGATGAGTTGAAAAATATTCTCAAAATGAAGCACATTAATTTTCCTTCTAGAATTTCTGAATCACCTCCTTCTTCAAAATAGTCTAAAAAGGATAAAGGTCAAGCATCTACATCAAGAAACAAAGGACAAGCTCTTTGTGCTTTTTTCGGTTCAGGATCAGGGAGATGGCTTCTAGATTCAGGAGCATCTCATCATATGGAATCTTAACAGACCATCTTCTCTTCGTCTCATCCTTGTACTATGTCTCCTATCTTGATGGGAACAATACATACATGAGTGTAATTGGGAAGGGATCTATTAGTTTTGGGTACAACACTTTTTAGGATGTCTTGTGTGTTCCTCATTTGAAAAACAATTTTTGTTCCATCTATCAGATTACACATGGTGGAGATGGAAGAACTATGAATTTCACACTTGATTCAATCATCATTCGAGACTTGGAGACTAGAGAAATCATTGCTATTGGGGTGGTTGATCATTCATCTCAGTTGTATACCTTTGCAAATTTTGCTTCTGATGATGACATTGTTCCTTTGAAAATTGATATGAACCATGATTCAAAGGAGACATTTGGATTCTTGAACTTGGGAGTTCTCACATCATATCTAGTCCTTGAGCCATGCATTTCATCTCCTCCATCTACTATTGTAGTTGATGATGCTTGTGATCCAATAGTTTTGGCTCCTAGTGATTTAGTGCAGCAGGATATTCATTGTCTTTCAAATTTGGATACTTTGGATGATTTCTTGATAGGTATTTTAGACTTGTTTGTGGAGTCTCATCTTAAAAATTTGGGAGACATCATCAATAAAATTCATCTTCTCTTTCATGGAGAAGATCCTTCTTCAATTGTTGCGAGGGAACATGTTGACCCTCTTGTTCATTCTCTACATAATCATTCTTCATGGTTTGATGTGATTATGAATTATTTTGGAAAACATTTGGAGGAGGCTTCTTTGTCTATAGAGGGGATAACCTTGTCTTTTGATCATGTTCTACATTCATCTCTACTAGATGTTGGATTTTCCTCTTCAACAGTGTGGCCTAGAATGCATGTTTGGAGTGTGTTAGCTTTCGACATCGACATGGAGACACTTGAGCATGCTTCAGAGACATCATCCATCATCCATATTCCTGACATCCTGCATACATCCATGGTTTTGTTTCTTCTTAAGGGGAGGAACATTGTTCAACGAGATTGGATCATCTTCAACATTCAATGTCGAGCTTCTAACATCATTGTAGGAGACTCAACATTGAGGGGGGGCTTCCTTGTCTCTCTTCTACTTCTCTCTTATGAGGGGGTCTTTTTCCTCACACAGGGTTTTTACCTTCTCATGCATCATTGAGATAATTTCTATTTTGTATCTTTTGTCTCTCTTTATGGGAGGGCTTTTATCCCATTGGGCTTTCTCCTTTTCTCCATTTGTGAGAGATTGTATTTGCATATATGTGCGTGGGTACCTAATATGGCCTAGTAGTCGAGACCCATCTTTGTGTCATTTGTATAATAATCTGCTACTCCCTAAGTTGCACTTAAGGGGCCATGGTGTTGGTGTAAATAAATTCTTGTACCTAGTTAATTCATTACTAGGGGACTTATTTACACATGTTAACTTTACTTAGGTCATAGGAAGAAATGCTTCTAGAAGCTGTTAGTTGTCACTAGTTGTTATCTTATCTTTTGAATTGTAACACATGTGAACCTAAGTAAGTGTGATTAGTTGTCGCATGTCATATGATTAAGACACTTGTCATAATCCTATGACATCTTGCATCTCACCTTGGCTATATAACCAAGGGGTCTCTACTACATTGTACACATCACAATCATATCATTGAATCATGTTTATAAGAATATAGTTTATTCTTGTCACATTCCATTGTCTCTCTCTTTTGTGCTTTCCATTTGATCTCAAGATCTTGGCATCCATAGCCAATTCTAACAATATTGACTTATTTTTTCTAGAACATAGTACTGGAAAGTTTAGTATCTATTTTGTTCTTGTTTAGAACTTCTCAAAAAAAGAACTACTTTCTGACCTCCCGTGTAACCAGCCTTGAAATCCCTTTTATAAGATAAGGGAGCAACAAGCATCAGGATGAATTACACTTACATTTCACATTTCACTTTCATTCCAAAATGAATTTCAACAGAAAGTGAGAATATTCCCCCAAACAATTGTAAAACAATCATTTGTTAGTCAAGGGAGAACAAAAGTAGAACTCAAATAACTATTAGCTAGAGCAACCCCACCATTCTTCAAAAAGTGTTGTTGTCGTAGCACCAAAAAGATGTTAATGCATTCCAACCCAAGAAACATCACCATCAGCGCCAAAGGCATAAATAAATGAAAACCCATATCATAACACACCAACCAAAGAAAGCAAATTATCACAAAGGACCCAAAAACTGAGCATCCACTGAGAAAAGAAACAAGATGCTACTTTTCCTTGTCATCAACAAAGTAGGTGTGCCCACTTGGTGCCCTTATTGTAAGTAGAGTAGCCATCACTACCTCGTCCTCATAATAAACCCAATCCTTCATAGCCATGAGATATTGACAATAACTAGAACCAGTCTCATCTCCACTATCAGAGGAATCATCCAGGACTTCAATGGGAGAATGATGACGTCCCAAGTAAGCTCGGTGATACCTATTCCTTCTTACACCTTCCCTTTCTGGCCTCTTAACCTTCTTCTTCTTTCCTTTGGCTAATTCCTCTGAGGCAATCTGACCTCTTAGATGATAGGAACATTTGAGAACACCCTATGCTGAATTTTTGGTAGCTCTTGCTTTCCTCTTTGGTGTCATAGGATTTTTGGCATATCCTATTCACCTTGGGGAGAATTTTCCTAAGATTCAAGAGGGTTGAGCCTCTTTGACCTACAAACTAGGCTAATGTTCACACTCACTTTTCCCATTCCCTAACTTAGAAACTTATCAATTTTTCTTAGAACAAAGGCACCACCTTACTCAAAAATAACAAGCTCAAAATCACGCCTACTTTCAAACTCCTAATTCTCATAAACAGTTAGATGGTGAGAATAATCAAGTAGGTGATCTTCATTAAATAGAGAAATTGGTGTGTACCTACATTATTTTTCTCGAAAGTTTGTGCGAGAGCATTGGCAATCAATTACCCTAATTTTGAATCTCAACCGTTGATCATACTGTGAAGTGAATCAATGGTTTAGACAATCAAGATTATTAATTATGACAAAATTAAAAGCATGCATTTGATAATTGTTCTGAATCAAAACACTCAAGTGAGATAAGCATCCACATAATTTGCACATTAACCACACGCTCATTCCTTAATCAAACCTATCATTTCACATTTACCAGCTTGCCCATAGGAAATAAATCACTTGTAATTTGTTATAGCAAGACAACAGGGAGTGATCATGAGTTATCTTCAGAATATCGGCCTTGTTAGTTCTCAAAAACACTAGTTTGAAACCACAAGAGGTTACCAAGCTCTTGATACCTTTTTGGCTAATGTACAAGGCCAAAAGATGAATTTGAACCTTCTTCTCTTCAGGCTTTTCCAAACCTAGGCAGGTATACCTTTATAATTGAAGCAAATTTAGAGTTGTATGACTTGATTGAATTGATGGACCTATCACTGTGGCATAAATGCAATATGTGTGTATATACCTTGTTTTTTATGAAATTTATTTTTTGGGGTGTGACAGATTGGTGCCTTCATTCATTGGGAAATGGAGTCTAAATAGTATGCCTTCTTCCTATGGTTTGGAAGTCTTGCATAAACATGCAAATAATTAAATCATAAAATCATTCTTTTTAATTAAACCATTTAGTACCTTTTTTTATGTCTTGCATAAACATGCAAATAATTAAATCATAAAATCATTCTTTTTAATCCAACTTGATTCCCCTTTACCACTGCAATTCATTTAAAAGAATTTAATCTCTACTTGAGAGAGCCTATTGAATGAATTACACAACAAAATAAGAGTGCAATGACAAATCAAACACATGATTGATATGTTGATTCATATGATAAAAGAAAACACAAGTCTGGAGAGAAAAATATGATGTTTTTTTCTTTGAAATCAATAAATGGTTGACACCATTTTCTTAACACTCTTTAATAAATTACCCTTGTGTTGGCCCAAGAATTTGCACAACAAGAAATCCCTTCCCCAAACTTACTAACCTACTTACTACTCTTTTTTCTACTTCTAAAAAAAATCATGATTTTACTATACATATATACAATACACATTTTAGGGTTATGACCCTTCATTTGTTTCGGTGCAACTTTTCGACATTCTTTGGTGAAAATAAAATATTTAATTGCCTTTTTGGAAAATTAAATATTTTAACCTTAATCTTCATTTTACAATCTTTGTGAGAAAACAATTTTAATGATTATCTTTCTTTTGCTGGCAATTTTGTGTTTTGTGCGTTCACCCAATAAATAAATATATCATTTGGATAAAAATAATTACCCATCTTCCCTAGGTAAAAATGTTTTCAAAAAATCAATATTTTCACATTTTGAAATCACTTGTGACACACATTTTTATTTACTCCCCAAATTATCTTTTCCCTTTTCGGAAAACATCATATTTGATCATATCATCACTAAATGAATGAAAGATTTTAATGACGTCCACGAGACTAAACAGTCTATGAGACCGAGACACAACAGGCCTAAATTTTCATGTTCCTTTCCAAGTCGGATCTCTTGCCACTAATTTTGACTAGAAGGCTAGCCATTTGATTAATCTTATATTCCTTAAATAGCTGGTGCATATTGTCAACTTTCAAACAATTCGCATGTTGAGTGCGGATATCCACGTAAGCAGTGCACTCCATGACGAAGTGCCATTCCATTTCCATAGCCCCCTTGTTGTAGAAAATACAAGTTCTTTCTTCCCAAGTTTCCTTGGGTATCTTCCACCTACCGGTCTCACACCTAAGGTGATGCGATCCCATCCTCAATTGTGCCACTAACATCCTCGCTTTCCCTTTAATAGCTGCACCTAAATAGGTTTTTCCACCATGATCTTTTTCTGTATTAAATTCTTTGATGTAATATGCTTTTTTTTCACCCAATCTGATTTGTTCACATGGCAGTTCTGAATTTTCCAATCACATAGCTTTTTATTTCACTATTGGTGCTAGGACAGTCATGCAGATTGATGTCCCACTTGTTCATCCACTTGTGGTTCTGTTTCATCCAAGTTTTCTTCCTACGATCTAGCATCTCCTTCATAACCGTTTTAGGCCATCGATGGTTATCCATGTTTTCAACCTTCTTTAAATAGCTTATCAACCGAATTAGCACCGACGCTTCCAATGAAAAAGTCCTCGTTTCAACTAAAAGAATTTCATATGGAACTGTGGTTTTAACTTTGAGACTGTTTGTTATTAAATGCTTTTAGATTCTTTCTAGTTGTCTCCAACTACACTTTGACATATTGCTCCCCCACACTTCACACCCATAAAGTACAACTGGCGTAATAAGCAAACCAAAAAGTGTTTTCTTGGTTTTCCAATCCCAAAGCTTGGCTTTTCTACACCTATTTTGTAGAAGGTAAGAGGCTTTCCAACCTCCCTATATCCTTTTCGTACGACACGTCTCCCAACTGAGCTTATAATGAAAGTCAATCCCAAGATACTTGTATTCTTTCACAATTTGAAGCGGGCTGCCTTCAAAAAGAAAGGTATTCTTCTTATCTTTTCTAATCAATGAGAAAATCATGATTTTGGTCTTGGTAATATTCACTTGCATCCCAACCTTGTGACAAAAGAGTTCAAGAGCTTTCAAATGTTATCTTAACCCATGAGTTGTTTTTGAAATTAGGATAAGATCATCAGCATATAAAAGTAGCTTCACCACATAACTTACCAATTGAATACCATCACCATCCGTCTTGCTTAACCAAGCTTCCAACTTATCAATGTATAGCCCAAAAAGCATGGGAGATAGAGGGTAGCCCTGTTTAACTCCAATGTCACTACCAAAACATTGTGACATACCTTCGGAGATAGAGGGTAGCCCTGTTTAACTCCAATGTCACTACCAAAACATTGTGACATACCTTCACTTGTTCTGATTTTAGATCTAACCTTCTCATACAATCTATGAACAACTGCTTTATACACGTTTGGGATGCCTAATTCCTCCATTCTATTCCATAGTTTGTCTCTAGGTACCGTGTCAAAATCTTTCTTGAAGTATACAAAACAAAAGTAAGCTTCCTCACCTTGAGTGTTCCAAATTTTTTCAATCAAATGTCTAAGGGTGATGTAGTGATCAATGATAGAGTGTCTTGACCTAAAGCCTGCCTGCCCCTTTGCTCTTTTTCCCTCATTTTTTGCCCAAGTGCTGATCCTTCGTTCAATCATACTCCCAAAGAGCTTGCAAAGATAGGGTTGACCACAATCGTGCGGTAGTTAGATGGGTTATTGATATCACCACTTTTGAATAAAGGAATGACCACACTGGTAGTCCACTCTATAGGAAAACCCTCATGATTGACATTATTGAAAATTCGTTTTATGTGAGGGGCAAGACTGTCAATCCCCCACTTAAAAAATTCAGCCTGTAACCCATCTATGTCTTGTGCTTTACCACTCGCTAAATTCTTTATTCCCTGTTTAATATCATCCATAGTGAATAGTTCCATTGATGTGTTAATAACAGGTGGATGGTCTTTCTCGTGAACCCGCTTGTAAAGAAGCCTAGCATAATCTAGCCATTGGACATCTGTAATACTGTTTTCAATCTTCATTTTCTTTTGCTGCAATTCTCTCCAAAAACCTTTAGGGTTCTATTTTCCAAGTGAGATTAGCTCCTTCCTTCTTTCATTTACATAATCAGATTTTTTAGACTGCACCAATTTTTCATATTTTTTCGTGTATTCTTTATCCATTCCTCTCTTTTTTAGTGATCATATTCTCCTTTCATTCACGGCACACCCATAGTATTTCGTGGGAGCACCCACGGTAATGCAGGAAGGGTTTTCATCGACCTCCCACGCATAAATTTGAGACCCCCTGCGGTAATGCGGGTAGCTCTCAATATATACCGCTCTCCTACATTGCTTTTAATTTCATGTTAGTGGTAAAGTATTTTTCCCCAAAACAATTCAATTTTGTGATTTAATAAATTATCCGAAGCATAAAATACTTACCACATTTTATTGCAATAAACTTTTGTTTTATGATTTTACCGTCATACCACACTGGTTCTAGGGTTTGCTTGCGGGAAAGTGGGAAACATTCGGTGTTACCTGCTCTTTCTCTGTGGGTACTGTAATATTTAAAATTACAAACCTTCTCATGATTCTATCGAGCAATGTATGTACATGTCTCCTGAAATTTCTTCGAAGTATTCTGCTGAACAGTATCCTCCATACTAGTGTAATATCTCTTCTTGTATTCCATATCAATGGCGCAACCAACTATTCAATTGGAGACATAAAGTGATAACACTACTGGTTACAAAAGTCCATTCACATTGAAGACTTCAAACATGATTGTACCAAGGAATTAAACGGAAAAAGTAATTAATTTTTGATCTTCAAACTCCTTAATTTCTTGCATATCAATCTATTTTGTGTTAGTTTCGTTACCCCAACTCTCAAGAACGGTGGTTGTCAACTGCCCATGCACAATCCCTATTTCTCAATTCGCAATCTAGTAAACTTTGGGTGTTTTTATGAAGAGATTCCATTGGTTACCATTGCTGACATATTGAAAATATTTCATGCATTGATATCAATGGTATTTGGGACGGATAATAAATCCTGCGATCAACCACTGAGGCATGATATTGTAGTTTTAGATTCCTAGCTCTTCCTTTTTCCATCGAGCAATACTATGTTCATTTCTAATTAGATGTCAACCATATTCATTACTGCCTTACAAGCTGAGCCATTCGTCATTGTTGATGCACTCAAGAAGCGTGTATCTCCTTGATTTTTATGCTTCGATAAACCCTTTTCACAACAAGTTTCAATACATGTCATTTCATGAATTGAAATCATAGCAATCTGCATGACTAATCTCCCATCTTATTGTGTAAAGGTTGGCATTATAGATAACACCATCATTTTTTGCGTCCCCTTCTGCCGATTCAATCATATCATTTATAAATTTTGAACCTCAACATCCTCGTTTGGACAGATCCTCCTCGTGTGTTTCTTCTTCAAAACACATTTGTGCACTGGATCACATTACCAAGCTTCGGGGTATTCTCAATTTCATAGTCTCTATAAATGTAAACAACAGATTCAGGCGTCACTGGCTCATCCATCAAGCACCTCAAAATTTTGTGTATTGTTGTCTGCGAAAACTGATTCTCACATTATTGATACTTTATACACCCAGTAGAATCTCCAATATGAAAGAGTCCTTTTGCTGACTGTATGTATTCACTTTCTCGGCCCGTCTTCGATAGATATTTTGTATGCTCCTCCGGGCTCGTGTGAGAATGTTCATCTTAGAGATGTCATAGGAATGATGATGTAGATTGATACACTGCAGTGACAAATATTGGTGTCCACCCTCCCTTTGAATAAATATGTGAAGCAACTTGCATATACATTCTCCACATTTTACAATTTCACAAGCAATTCATCAATTATATGAATGCACACAATTTGATTGAGAGATTCTAAAGGTAAAGTGCTTATACTCATTGATTTCAATGGTGAACACTAATATACATGCCTGTCATGAGTTACAAAACATAGGCTCTCTTCTGCAAAGAACTCTACAAGTTACAAAAACAGAAAATCACCAGGTAAGAACTATCTACAAAAAGGAAAAAATGCCATATATACAAAAGAGTGTCGGCCCCTTTACAAAAATATTCGCCTCAGAAAGATCTGTCTTTAGATCTTTTTTCTAAATTGAGTTACTTTTGCATTCAATGTGTATCCTTGTTGTTCACTCTTGAATATCCTTTATCAGCCGACATCCCAGCTGTCCCTGTGACTCATGGCCTCTCTACACTCCTCTTGTTTCAGATCTTTCTTCAAGTTGATCCCTCCGCCAGTGTTCACTGCGCTACTCCATCGCTTTTGACTTTAGAGTAGATCCATGTCGGTTTACATTCTATTGATCTCGTTCATAGGGGGAGTCAAATAGTCAAATGGCTGATGGTTCGCCTTTAGTTCCTTCAGATTGGTTGAGCTCATGCCACGCAGATCCCTGACGGTCAAAGGTCATTCAAACTGGATCGCATGTCGGTGAGACACTAATCGTGTCTCCCCGTTGCGATTAGACCTCATAGCAGTTATCGGCATGACACGCGATAGTCGGAAAAACCCTATATCGAATGCAAAAGTTATACCGATCTCGCCCTCGTCATCGCCCAGACTATCATCAGAGACACATCGGGTCGGCAAGAGATCCTCATTCTGCAGGAGATCATAGTGAACGCTAAGAGTCCTATCGATATCCTTTTCCATAGTACGTTGATCGCTATCGGCGAGACCCTCCACTGTTAGCAAGAGATTTCATCGAGACATCATGTCGAGCTTCTCACGTTACACCGAAGGCACAAATCATGTCAGCGTGACTAAGAACCATCAGCGAGACCTCTTGCCGATGACACCTTCTTTTGTTGAGACCTCTGGTAGTCGCTGAAACATTACGCCGACATCAACCCCTCTTGGCAAGACATTCACTTCGTTGTTGAGAAATCCTTCCTTTTTCTGAGAGCTCCATCAGTCGGGAAGACTTTAGCCCGAACCCAAATTCTTTCGGTGATGCTAGCCTTATGAACAACGGTTGGCATGATTTCCTTCCAAGCGGAGTGATACACAAAGACTCACGGTGATTAAAATGTCTAGCCGACCAAGACATAATGAATAGAACCCCTGCTAGTCGGCAAGACAATTGGAAGGTCTTGCCGACTTCTTTTCTAATGAGTTTTTCTGCCAAAACTGATTGAGGGATACTTTTCAAATGAGCTCCTTGTGCAATGTCATCAGATGCATGACCTAACCCTCGATGTAAATGTCCCATTTGACCCTTATGAACATCTGAAACATAATTTATCCTACCTGATTGAGCCCGTAGGTGAAAATTGAGTAACAGGTATAATGGACTATGAAATCATATGACAGTCAATAAAAAGGGAGCTTATTATGGGCTACACAATCTTACAAATACCAGTGATCTTCAAGTAAGATTTGAGGACAACAAATGTGCGAGTTGGATGACCGAGGGTAGTCTTCAAATTTTGGATAGTGCCAAATTGTGGATTGTGCTTATGTAAGGCAGTAACCTTTTTAGTCATTCAAACAAATGTGTATATTATGGAAATAGTTTTGAAGGGTGCAAGAGGAAGTAGACAAAAGCTTTGGTGAAGGACAAGTTGATGAACAAGTCTTGATAGTTTATAAAGGTTTTTAATCTCTAACACTCACAATGGGGCCAAAGGTTAATGATTTAATAGTGAAAGATTACAAAGGAAAGAGTGATATTTTGGATACATACAGTGAATGGAGGCTAAAAGCATTCAATAGTTATATATGATAAGCACGAGCAAAAAATCTATAGGCATTCAACACAAATGGATAGTAGCCAATGGGATTGCATAATGAAATCACAGAAAAAGATAAAACATGGTGATACCCCTATGGTTTTGAGGATAAAAATGAATGCATTGAAAAGTGGGTACTCTCTTGAATTTATTTCTTGATATTTTGCACTGTGATGAAATAAGTCAAAAAGCCTCCAAAACCACTCTATAAAGTTGATCCAAAACTCTCCTAGATCCTTGAAAATTTATCAATATGTTAAGTTATTGCAGGAGAATACGATTACATAAGGGTTTGGCTTGAAGTCATCAGATTGAAAAGATATTTATTTTCAAAGAAGCTCAATAAACTCTTTCTGCACTTGTGAAAATTGTCTGAAGCATGCCAACTTGCCATTTTGTAGAGATACCAAATTTGATTTTGAGAAGCTATAACTTTGTAGATTACTCTATTTTGGATAGACAAACATGTGTGCAGGAGGATTTATTTCCAGTTCATTTCTTTGATGTGCTACTAATTTTCAAAGTTGCTCCTTCCTGCAGTTGTCTTGGAAGTGCAGTGTAAAATCCGTTTGGACTTAATTTTGAAAAAATATCAAATGATGTCCTAAAGCCTTGAAATCTGACATGGATGTAGATTTTGGTGGAGAAATTCAAAGGAACCAATCATTTTGTAATGAAACTCTCTTGGTTACCTAATATTTCCTTCATAAAGTTAACCATTTTAAAAGATTTTACTGTATGTAGACAACAATCCTTTGTAGAATCCTTCAATTTGACCTTTTGAAATCCTGTCAAAACTGATCGTATGAAGCTGAAAAATGGCTGCACACTCACATATGGTAGATGAACATTTGTGCATGGTGTTTTGGCATGAAAGCAAATAGATCCAAAATTATGATTTTTTAAAATGTGCTCCTGGGGCTGATTTTACAACTGAGTTTTTGAGTGTTGCAATCAAACTTTTCATCATGGAATCTTCAAATTTTGATGGTTTCAACTGGCCCGTACCCTGCCTTACTTCGATTTCACCTTCCCACATGTACCAGCTCCTGAAAATTTTGACGACTACAACATGTTTACAAATTTCTCATGCATGCCCAAGAATCAGTTCTAATTTTAGTGCTATTTTTATCAAAGAATGGTCTCAGCCAATATCTCTAGTAGCCTCTATCTTTATCATAAATTGTCTATGTCCTTTTCAATAGTTTGTGTGGCACTTACCCGTGTGCCTGCTAAAGAATACGAGATACAAGTGGGCCCCTCATGGGATGGCGGGGAGTGGTCAAGACTTACCCACGTCACTTGCCATCAACCATCGATTTCCTTCCCTATGAAGCAATCTCCATCATCAGAACTTGGTAGGTTTCTCAAAAAGTGATAGGTGTCGCTCAGGCCGCTAGCCCGTGTGATCCTCTTTCCTTAATGCATAATACAAATAGGCACATGAGGAATAGTTCTGATGAGAGCATGTGTTGCAACATCCCTTATTGATCATACCTCGAACTATGTTTGCCAGCCTTGTGGAGACATTGGTCCCACCATCTGATAGTAACACATGGTCATTTCTTGATAGCTCATGTGTTTAAAATAATATGAAATAAACCAACATAGGCACACGAGGAATGGTCAAGATGTGGCCACCTCTCAAATCTGTGATTGTTGATCTTCTTTGAATGGCGTCATCCATCTTCACCAAGGAGTCCAGGCCCACCTGTTGGATATTTGATGATTTGTGGTTGTCATTGATGTCAACACTATTGGCATTAATGTCTTTAAGGCTGTATATGTCGAGGATATTGAAAAAATTGTAATAAAATAAGTTGTCAGTTGTTGGTGGTGTAGTGAAATTCAACATGGTGGCTAGCTCAGTATATTGATGTTAAGAGGTTGTGGATTAAAGGGTTTGTTGAAAAGTATATCTAGTTTATCGACATGAAGTTTCAAAGGTTTTCATGAAGATTTGATTGAATTATGAGTATTTGTGTTTTGACAGTTGTTTTGTTGCTTCAGTTGGTGTTCCTAAAAGAAGATGATATGATTCTAGTAATTTGATTTGTTGTGGATGATTTTGTGGTGATTCATGATGCTTGTGGATGTTTCTAGATTGTGCTCTATTTGTTTTGTTGGTTTGCATTGATCGTTGTGTTCACGATTGGTGATTTTCTTTTGTGAGTTCATGTTTTTCATGATCATGGCTGACATGGTGATTGTTGTGTGTTGCGGATCTTTGAGGCATAATTGTTTAAGGTGTTTCATGTTTGATACATATTATTTTGGGTCCTTACTATGTTTTTCTGACATTGTTTGGTGCGCATTGATAATTGTTTATGTTTTGGGCCGACAATTTGTACACGTTTTATATTTTGTTGGGTCGACATATAGTTGATCCTATCCTTGGTTGTGAATATATATGATCAATTGTTTATACCATTTGAAGGTAGTGGTGTGCGATGTATGTTGACTATTGTGTGCAAATAATGTTCTAATCTTTCGAAGGTAGAAGTAAAGTGTGAGGAAGAGTGAGCAAAGTAAAGTGTTTATGTGCTTAACTGGAACTATAACCAAGGATTAGAATATGCTATTTTCTTAGTGCAAAATATTTTGGATATAATTCGACTATGACTATAAGACAATGAGTCTTCCTTTGCGTAGTAAGCCTTTTGTATTTGACCAATGAGCTCTAGGCAGTGTGTCTGAATGCATGTGCATTCCTCATTTATAATCTTTTTATACTTTTAAAACAAGGTATAATCTTGTGGATTAACCTCCACTGTGGTTTTTCCCCTAATAGGGTTTCCACATAAAAAATCTTGCTGTTATGTGTGTTTTTGATGTGGTGATGGTGGTGATGGTTTATGATTTCATGTTTATTTATTAGATCTAAGAATAAGTTTAATAAGTATAATTTATGTGTCAACTGATTCACTCCCCCTCTTAGTTGTCAGCCCTTGTGTTGCCAATAATTGGTATCAGAGTAGGTTCCTTGGAAAAAGTTTAATAGTTTGAGGTGATTCGGGATGGAAACATATAAGAAGGATAGTCTGAGATTTGATGGAACTAATTATTCTCTGTGGAAGACTCGAATAGAGTGTCATCTAAGATGCATTGGTGAACCTTACTAGACAATTACAAAGAATAGGTATATCATCCCATAGAATGGTCCTTCTACTGCAAGTAAGATTAAGGAAGTCAAGTACAATATCAAGGCTAAGGAAGCATTGTTGAGTGCTCTAACTGATTCTGAGATGAAAAATGTAATGGAGTCGATGACTGCTTATGAGATTTGGAAAAATTTGGAAAATTTGTATGAAGGTGATACCCATGTGAAGATTGCTAATCTACAAAGCCTAAAAGGGAAATATGAAATGTTGAGAATGGGTGAAGATGAGACCATCACTTATTTTATGCAGAGAGTGAATGAACTTGTGTGTAGTATTAGATGTGCTAGTGGAACATTGGAAGAATCAGAGATTGTTGCTAAAGTGCTCAAATCCTTTCTTGCTACATACAAACATAAAGCTACTGCTATTGAGGAGATCCGGACTGTGACAAATCTAACCAGACACATGTTTATTGGTAAGCTTACTACTTTTGACTTAAGTGAGTTTGGTGAATCTCTTCCTACGACAAAATGTGCATTCAAAGCTACTATCTTCGGAAAAGATAAGTAGAGATATGATCTGGGAGAAAGTTCTTTTAGAAAAATTTCCAAGTATGAGCAGGAAATGAGAGATTGAAGAAGAAGAGAGAAAACTAGACAAGCTTGAAGCACTTATTGTCAAGAGGGTACCCAGAGGAGAAGATAAGTATAAAGGGAATTTTCCTCTTAAATGTTTTTCTTGTAATAAGATAGGTCATTTTGCCTCAAGGTGTCCGAAAAGAGTACCTAATCCAAGGCCTAACAAGCCTAGATTCCAAAGAAAGTGTTATTATGTTGTTGATGAAGGTGTGACAAATGATGAACCTGATAAAGGGAATTTAAGTGAGGATGAATGGGTATTTATTGCTATCAAAGGAAATGATCTAGTACCTATTGAATCTACTAGTTGTTCAAATGTGGAGAAAGCTCCAGCTGCCGGAGTTGAAGAAAAAGATGAATGGGTGATTGACAGTGGATGCTTTCATCACATGATAGGTGATAAAAGTAAATTTGTGAGCTTGGAAAAGTATGATGGTGGTGTTGTAAGATTTGGTGATGAAAAAGCTGGTGTAATCTATGGTAGAGGATCCATTTCTCTTGATGGTAAGCATTATACTGATAATGTTCTATATGTGGAAGGTTTGGAACATAATCTCTTAAGTGTTGGAAAGATGATTGACAAGGGATACAATATTCAATTCAAGAATGTAAAGTGTAGAATATTGGGGAGTTCCAGAAATGTGATTACATTTGACACACAAAAAAAAGTAATATCTTTTACTTGAGTGCTACTGGTAAAAATTGTTTGATTTCTCAAGTTGATGAAAGTTGGTTGTGGTATAGGAGAATGCGTCATGTAAACTTTGACAATATTATCAAGATAAGTTCTACTCATGTAATGAGAGATCTTCCTAAGTTGATAATACCTACTAATACTATATGCAAGGAATTTCAATTAGGAAAGAAAACTAGAGTTTCATCCAGAAGCAAACAACATTGTTCAAATGAAGTGTTGGAGCTTGTGCATACTGACTTGTGCAGTCCTAGAGTCAGAAGTTTACAACGAGATAGGTATTTCATGTTACTTATCGATGATTATTATAGATTGATGTGGGTTACTTTCTTAAGATAAATTTGAATCCCTAGAGAAATTCAAGATTTTTAAGGCTATGGTTGAGACAAAAACAGGTCTGAAGATTAAATGTCTGAGATCAGATAGAGGTGGTGATTTCACTTCTAGTGAGTTTAATTATTTTTGTGAAGAGAATGGGATAAAGAGACAATTATATGCCCCATGGACCCCTCAATAAAATGGAGTTGTGGAAAGGAAGAACAAGACAATTCAAGAAACTGCTAGAATCATGATGTTGGAAGGCAATGTTCCACATATCTACTAGAGAGAGTTGTGAGTACTACCGTTTACACTCTCAATCGGGTACATGTCAAAGGTGACACCGGTAAGACTCCTTATGAGCTATGGTATGGTCATAAGCCTATTTTTAGATACTTCAAAATCTTTGGGATTAAATGATATATCAAAAGACATGAAGATATAGGAAAGTTTTATGCTAGAAGTGATGAAGGAATCTTTCTTGGTTATTCTACTAAAAGTAAAGCCTACCGGTGCTATAGTAAGAGATTGAGGAAAGCAATTGGAAGTGCTAATGTCAAGGTAGATGAAGAAATAGTCAGACCATCCATAACCTATAGAGATGATTCAAATGATCAAAATGATAGCTCAGATAAAGGAAAGAATGTTTAGACTCCAAATCAAGTTCAGATGATTTCAGTGAATCAGGAAAATAAAGAGGAAGGAACTAGTGAAAGTGTAGAAGTGAGATTGCAAGAGCCTGCAGTTCAAGAACACCCTAAGACTCCAAGGTATGTAAGACTAAATCATTTAGAAGATCAGATTATAGGTGATAAGAACAAAGGTGTTCAAACTATGAGAAGAATTGCAGAAGAACATTGTTTGATCTCAAAGACTGAGCCTAATAGTGTCAAATACGAAGCATGCAAAGATGAACATTGGGTGGAAGCAATGAAAGAAGAACTACTACAAATTGAAAAGAATGATGCATGGATTCTTGTTTCTAGACCTAAGGACAAAAATGTAATTGGAACGAAATAGTTCTTTCAGAACAAATTAAATGAGCAAGGTGAAGTTGTTAGAAACAAAGAAAGACTTGTGTGTAAAGGATATTCTTAGATGGAAGGAATTGAATTTGAAGAAACTTTTGCTTCTGTTGCTAGGATTGAAGCTGTGAGACTATTTCTTGCTTATGTTGCTTATCAAAACTTCAAGGTTTATCAAATGGATTTCAAGTTAGCATTTCTAAATGGTGAATTGGAAGAAGAAGTGTATGTTGAGCAACTTGAAGTCCATTTCAATTAATTGATCAAGAAGATATGGTTTGTCGGCTAAAGAAAGCATTGTATGGACTTAAGAAAGTCCCAAGAGCATGGTAAGCTAGATTGGACAAGTATTTGTTGAAGCCTGGATTTAATAAAGGTATTGTTGATAGTAATTTATATTTCAAGATTGATCATGATGAAGATATGATTTTTGAATTCTTTGTTGATGATATCATTTTTGGAGGAGATGATAATTTGTGCATGAAGTTTACTGATGAGATGCAGAGTGAGTTTGAGATGTCTATGATTGGAGAAATGAAATTATTTTTGGGATTGCAAATTACTTAGCTAGATAGAGGGATCTTTATATCTCTATCCAATTATGTGAAATAATTGCTAAATAAGTTTGGAATGGAAGATTCAAATCCATTTGGTACACCTATGATGATCGGATGTAAGTTAACACAAGATGATGATTCTCCTAAAGCAAATCAGACTAGACACAAATCCATGATTGGTGGATTGCTCTATTTGACTCAAACTAGACCTAATATTATGAATGTTGTATGCATTGTAGCAAGATTTCAAGCTGATCCTAAGGAATCTCATGTAATAGTTGTGAAGAGGATTTCCAGGTACTTGAAGGGGATAGTTGATTTTGGCCTATGGTATCCTAGAGAAGATTACCTTACTTTGAATGCTTATACTAATGTTGATTAGGAAGGAGATGTGAATAATAGAAAGAGTACTAGTGGTGGTCCATTTTTCTTGGGAAAGAAGTTGATTTCATGGTTAAGTAAGAAGCAAAATTCCATTTCTTTATCTACTATAGACGCAAAATACATCAAGCTTTTGTTAACAATTGTACTCAAATATTGTGGATGAAGAAAATGTTGAAAGATATAAGAATTGTGTATGATGAACCTATTGCCATATTATGTGATAATTCAAGTGCAATTAACATTTCTAAGAATCCGGTGCTCCATTCAAAATCCAAGCATATATCTATCAAGTTTCACTTTTTGAGAGAGAAGGTGAGAGAAAAGGAAGTCAAATTGGAGTATGTGCCCACTAAGGAACAAATTGCAAATATATTTACCAAGCCCTTGCCTAAGGATACTTTTGAGTATATCATAGGGAAGCTAAGGGTGATTACCCCTCCTAATTAGAGTTAATATGCATTGACTTGCATCCTTCTGTGCATTTCATAGCCATATCTTGTGATCCAGATTGATGTTGTGGTGGTTGCTACTCAAGGGGAGTAGTCAGATGCTCATAAATGTGGTTCAAAGTTTATGTGGAGAAAGAAAATGTGTATCTTTTTCATTGATGTCAAAGGGGGAGAAGGGTCATGTGAAAAAATGTGAAAGAGTTAAGGAGAAAAGAGTCAAAATCTAAGGGGGAGAAAGTGTTAAGAGAAAGTCGCGTTGATGGTGTTTTTCACATCATGTGTTTCCATCAATGCCAAAGGGGGAGATTGTTGGATATTGCTTATTTTTGGTTGTCATTGATGTCAACACTATTGGTATTAATGTCTTTAAGGTTGTATATGTTGAGGATATTGAGAAAATTGTAATAAACTAAGTTGTAGGTTGTTGGTGGTGCAATGAAATTCAATACTAGCTCAGTATATTGATGATAAGAGGTTGTGGATTAAAGGGTTTGTTGAAAAGTATATTTAGTTTATCCACATGAAGTTTCAGAGGTCTACATGAAGATTTGATTGAATTATGAGTATCTATGTTCTAGTATTTGTTATGTTGCTTTATTTGGTGTTCCTGAAAGGAGATGATATGATTCTAGTAATTTGATTGATTTGTTGTAGATGCTTTTGTGGTGATTCATGATGCTTGTGGATGTTTCTATATTGTGCTCTATCTGTATTGTTGGTCTGCATTGATCATTGTGTTCCTGATTGTTGATTTTATTTTGTGAGTTCATATTTTTCATGATCATGACTGATAGGGGGATTGTTATGTGTTGTGGATCTTTGAGGCATAATTGTTTAAGGTGTTTTGTGTTTGAGACATGTTATTTTGGGTCCTTACTATGTTTTGGCAGACATTGTTTGGTGCACATTGATAATTGTTTATGTTTTGGGCCAACAATTTGTACATGTTTTATATTTTTTTGGGTTGACATTTAGTGATGTTATCCTTGGTTGCGAATATATATGAATTATTTTTTATACCATTTGAAGCAAGTGGTGTGCAATGTATGCTGAGTGTTGTGTGTGAATAATATTCTAAACTTTTGAAGGTAGAAGTGAAGTATGAGGAAGTGAGCAGAAGAAAGTGTTTATGTGCTTAACCATAACTGTAATCAAGCATTAGAAGATGTTATTTTCTCAGTTCAAAATATTTTGGATGTAATCCGATAGTGAATGTAAGACAGTGAGTCTTCCTTTGGGTAGTAAGCCTTTTGTATTTGAGTAGTGAGCTCTAGGCAGTGTTCCTGAATGCATGTGCATTCCTCATTTATAATATTTTTATACTTTTAACAAGGTATAATCTTGTGGATTAACCTCCATAGTGGTTTTTCCCCTAACAGGGTTTCCATGTAAAAAATCTTGGTGTTATGTGTGTTTTTGATGTGGTGATGGTTTATGATTTCATGTTTATTTATTGGATTTGAGAATAAGTTTAATAAGTATAATTTATGTGACAACTGATTCACCCCCCTCTTAGTTGTCTGCCCTTGTGTTTCCAACACCACCAATGTGAAAAACACATGGATGAAGCCTGTTGGCCTATGTTAATAAAATAATAAGCAATCAATTAGCACGGGCACATGGGGAATGGTTGGGATCAACTCTTGACGATCAAATGATTGCCACAAAATCCTAATTCTACACATGCCATAAAAGTTAATATTACAAAGGGTCCACCTCTAGGCAGACAAGAACTTGACCCATAAAGGATGAAGGCTAAGGATTTAAATCATCTATAAAATTAATCCTTGACCATAAGAAAATTCAATACTGAGAATGACTAAGTTGACCAACAGACCTAAAATCAGGGGGTCGGTAAAACAATGAGTTTGATGGCATAAGAGGTAACTTAGACAACCAATGATTGGGAATATTAGGTCAATGCAATTTTAAAATGACCAAGGGTTTTTCAAATCTTTTAGGCCAATTTTAAAGGTTTTTAAATCATAAAACCCTAAAACATTTATGAGAAATACTGTTAACACCTGAAGTTACACCCTTTGTTGCACCTGTTGTTCAACACCTCAGTGTAACATGGGAAGACCTCTAAAGATGTGGGTCACTTGTGAACAGAGGTCAACCTATGGAGAAGGTTGGCTTCCTTTGGTATCACCTAACTACTGATTCTATAAAGGGAAAGGGAGAAGGAGAATGCATAAGAATAAAACTAAATACTATGGTGATACATCGAATTGACAAGAAATAATGAAATGAAAACAAGATGAACATACATTGGGAAACTTAATGGTAGCTATTTCACTTACTCAACATAACCTCTTTATACTTATGCATCATTCTTAAAAGGCTTGATCTACATACATATCTTAGGAAGGAAAGATGAATTTCACAACTTTAAGGTATGAATGCAGACTTAGAAAACATAGTTGAAAACTTGCATAAGCTAAAAATACAGAAATGAGAGTAGTCTAAACATTAACACTAGCTTCCAAGGTAAACTCGGTGTTATATTCCAGATTCCAGTTGAGTTACAAAGCATACATCAGCTGAGAGAGGATTGTTAAAAATCACTAACTCTTGAGAATGCATAATCCGAACTCCTTTACAAAGAGGAAAAAATGCCATATATACAAAAAGATATCGGCCCCTTGGGCTTACAAAAATATCCCCTTTAGAAAGATCTGCCCTTAGATCTTTTAATGAAGTTAATGCTACATTAAACGGTCGTCCCTACTGTCCATGTTGGTGAAGAGTTGCTCTAGGAAAGGCCTCCTTGATCTTTTGCAACTACCACATTCACTTCTAGTATTCGTGCCCACCTTCGAATCTCCTTGTCGAGCTGCTTTGAATGCTTCTGAGCTCAGATCTGATCCACATCACTTCCACTTTGTTGATCATCTTGGCACCAGTCAAGTTTCCAACAGTCCACTTGTAGCTCCCCCTAATTGGTCAATCAGATGCCACACAACCTACTTCAGGTGGTCAAAGCCCTTCATTAGAATTGCATCTCGGTGAGACACTAGAAGTGTCGATGATGTGATTATGCCCCTCTGTAGCTATCGGTATAACATGAAACTGTCGATGAGAGTTCATAGCGAGCCCAAAAGTCATACCGATATCTCCTTTTCCATGGACAATTCGATTGCTATCGTCAAGACACAACATTGTCGACAAGACCCTAACAGGTTGGGAAGACATCTCACCGAGCTCAAGATCTTTGGATGAGCTCAATTCACTTCGGGGAGACCTTTCTGTATCATCAAGACCTCCTACTTTTGTCGAGACATCATGGAAAATCAACTTTCTTTTGCACCAAGCTCACCCTCTTCAGAAAGACCCCGTCGGGTTGGTTAGACATCATGCCGAAGGCAAGATGTTTTGGCGAGAGCCCATGAGTCGGCAAGACTTTATGCTAAATGCAAGATGTCACAGAGAATTCATCTCATTGTCGGCAAGACAACATGCTCTCGGTAGGACCTCACAGTGAACGCAAAAGTCATACCGATATCCACAGTGGTCACCGAGACAATAGCTATCAGGAAGACTTTTTCCGAAGGCAATATCCTTTGGCAAGCTCATTTCTTTATTTGTCAGAAAGACCCTAGGGGGTCGGGAAGACTTCATGCCGAACTCCCATCCTATCGCTGAGACTTCTCCTTGTCGGCCAGACCTCATGTCGAAGTCAAATCTGTGGCCAGGAGTCTTACCGATTCCAAATGTCCATTCGACAATGTAAGGAAAATTAGATGTAGAAAACAATTCTCCTAACGTCAATACCTCAGGAAAGAATGCAGATACACTTTAAAATTTATAATTACAGTCAAGTTAAGATGCACTATGAAAAAGATTACAGAAAGAGAGTTTGACAATCACACAAGAACACCAGATATACATGGGAAAACCCTTACGGGAAAAAAACCCACCACACCAAGAGAAATCACTTTGTATTATAGTAATAAGGATTACATTCAATTGTCAGACTTATCTTTCTGGTGTCTGAGTTACAACAACATTCACCATTAACAAACTTGCACAAGAACTTATACGTTACAATCTTTACATAACAAAAATCACTCTGATCATACAACAATCTATCGAATCAACCAAACTTTGAACAAACCGATCACAATCTGCAATCACAAAGTATATCTTTGTTGTTCCATGTCCGTTGAGCTTCCTCACAGAACCGTCACAACGAACCAATTGCTAACTATTCACATTTGGCTCCTCCTATTCGTCCAAGTGATGCCACATCGGAAAGTTTTACTTGATCAACAGAATTCACACTGTGTTGGCATCTCGGTGAGACACTAACAGTGTCTCGTCGATGCCACTTAGACTTCATACTGATATCACCAAGAGTCATCGTAGTCGCCAAGATTTTCTATCGAGCTTCATGAGTTACATTGAGTCATCAAGCAGTTGACAAGACCTATCGCTATTGCCAAGACATCATAGCAAGTCACCATAGGTTATACCAAAGAAACAAGTCATAACGAGCTCCAAAGGATAGTCGGCAAGACATACCGATCTTGCCAAGACCTCATATCAAAGTCTTCAAGTCATGTAGCAGTGTGTTTCCATTCGGCGTGACTATCGCTTTTCAGCAAGACGTTACATAGATACAAAGTCACGCGGCAATCCAACATTCCTATCGGCAAGACTTACCACTCGCTAGGAGGTTTCACCAAGCTGCATTAGGTTACATCGAAAGCATACAGGAGTCACCAAGACATATGATCTTCGCCAAGAGAACATACCGAACTATAGGACTTACCCTGAAGTGTTCAACTGTCGCCAAGACCTATGCCGAAGACCCCTCATCATCGGCGAGACATACATCATTCACCGGGACTTCTTCTCGAACCTTTTGGGTTACCCTGATAGCCATCGGCTATCGAAAAGACATCCTTTAGTCACTAAGAGGTTTCTCCGATCGCTTTGAGTTACACCGAAGGCTAACACTTGAGTCTTCGTCGGTGAAACATATCCACATTGGTAGGAGTTCTTACCGATGACATTTCCTTCTACCAAGTCTCCCCGATGAATACAAACCAAACACTGTCGGCATGACATTAACACTTCGCTGAGACTTCTTAGCGAGAACCCTTAGTTATCCTGAAGACCATGATCGCCAGGAGTCTCCCCGACTAACAATTGAATGGCCTTTCGGCCAGAGGTCTCCCGAGCACTAAGAGGTCATAGCGAATACACTATGTCACAGCGATAGACCAAAGTGAACCTTTCGGCAAGATAGAAGCTAGGTCACAACGACCTATTCAAAATAGAATGAATCAAACTACTAGTCACCCAGACAATGAAGATGTCACACCGACTTGGCTCTAATGGAGGTTTCAGCCTGTATTGTTTGAGGAAAATATTTCCAACAATCTCGCACTTGATGAAGATCATATAGGCACCTCCAGAGCACAACATATTTACTGAAAATCATGGGCACTAAGGCCCATTGAAATGGCACACCACCTAAACTTGTCTGTGCTCACTGGCTTCGTCAATGCATCTGCAACATTCTCTAGAGTATCAACCTTTTCCAAACTGACCTTTCCATCCTCACCATATCTCATACAAAGTGGTACTGTATATCAATATGTTTCGTCCTAGCATGGAAAGTAGGGTTCTTTGCCAGACAAATTGCACTCTGACTGTCACAAAAAATAGTTATTTCCCCTGCATCAAAACCAATGTTAAAACATAAAATTTTCAACCATACAAATTCTTTACAAGCATGAGTAGCTACCATGTATTCAGCCTCTGTAGTGGACAAAGCGACTATAGCCTGTCGCTTGCTCATCCAACTCACTGCACCACCATTCATCATGAAAATGTATCCACTGGTGGATATCTTGCTATCAATGTCCCCTGCCCAATCAGAATCTACATATCCATGAATGCTGAGAGTCCTCTGTGATTCAACTGAATTCCCATGGTAACACAATACAAAATCTAAAGTGCCCTTCAAATATCTAAATACTCTCTTCATAGCATCCCAATGTATTATTCCTAGATTAGCCATAAATCGACTAAGTACTCCCATTGCTTGGGAAATGTTTGGCCTTGTACAGACCATTGCATACATAAGACTGCCTACTGCACTAGCATAGGGTACACTAGTCATGTCATCCATCATAGTAGGAGATTTTGGATAGTCCTCAACAGATAGCTTCGTTCCCTGCAAGACTAGAACAACTAACTGCTTGCAATCACTCATGCAAAATCTCTCTAGAACAGTCCTTATATACTTACTCTGACTAAGCCAAAGCTTTCTATTCTTCTTGTCCCTAGTTATCTCCATCCCCAGAATATACCTTGTTGTACCAAGATCCTTCATTTCAAACTTAGCAGACAACTGAGACTTAAGATTAGAAATCATTAGCTTGTTATTTCCTATGAATAGCATATCATCAACATAAAGAGAAATAACAAGCACTTGATCAATTTCAGCTTTATAATATACACAGTGATTAGATTTTGATCTCACAAAGCCTAAAGATAATACATAAGTATCAAAATTCTGGTACCACATTCTAGGTGACTGCTTTAACCCATACAAAGACTTCTTTAATTTGCATACCAGTTTTTCTTTACCTTTCTCAACAAAGTGCTTAAGCTGGGACATATAGATTTCTTCTTCAAGATCTCCATGAAGAAATGTTGTCTTCGTATCCATTTGTTCAACCTCTAAGTCATACGCTGCTACAAGTGACAATAGAAATCTAATGGACGTCAGCTTTGCTACAGGAGAAAAGATTTCCCCATAATCAATTCCCTCTACCTAGGAATAACCCTTTGTAACTAGTCTTGCCTTGTACTTTTCTACATTGCCATCCAAACCAATCTTTTTCTTAAATACCCATTTGCAGCCCACAGGTTTTCTGCCATCAGGCAAGGGCACTAGACTCCAGATTTTATTCTTTTCTAAAGATGCCATCTCTTATTCCATGGCTTCCTACCAAGAATCTGAATCAGGCATTTTAATTGCCTCCTTTATAGTCCTAGGCTCATCAGTGCTAGAAATTAAAGTGTAGGCACAAGTAGAATCAATTAATGAGAACCCATACCTATCTGGTTGTTTCCTTTCTCAGGTTGACCTCCTCACTGGTTGAGGCTGAGGTTCTTCTTCTTCTTTAGAAATTTTAGAGTTGCTTGAGCTTTCCTCAGTTTCAGGTATGTTTTGAATTTTCAATTCCACTTTCTCTAGTGTAGGAGGAATTGTTGCTACATCCTTACTATTTTCTGACTCTGTCTCTGACTGTAGATCCAAGGTGGAAGGTTTCAGCTCATGAAAGATTACACTCCTTTTGTATACAACCTTCTCTATAACCTTCTCTATAACAAGATTCCAAAGCTTGTATCCTTTAATGTTAGCACTATAGCCAATAAAAATACATTTGATAGCCTTGTTCTCCAGTTTAGATCTTTTCACATTTGGCACATATGCATATGCTTCACAGCCAAAGACTCTAATATGTCTAAGAGAGGGATTCTTACCAGACCACACTTCCAAAGGTGTATTCTCAACAAGAGCAGAGTTTGGAGATTGATTAATTAAGTAACATGCAATAGCAGTAGCTTCAGCCTAGAACTTCTCCTCCAAACCAGCACTACTAAGCATACTTTGTGCTCTCTCCATCACTGTCCTATTGAACCTTTTTGCAACTCCATTCTGTTGTGGAGTATAAGGTGTAGTCTTATATCTTTTGATTCCATGGTCTTTACAATATCTTTCAAATTCATTAGAACATAATTCACTGCCATTATCAGTCCTTAAGCATTTTATTTTTCTACCAGTTTGATTTTCAACAAGATTTTTAAACTCCTTAAATCGACTGAACACTTCTGATTTACTTTTCAAAAAATATACTAATGCTCTCCTTGAATAATCATCAATGAACAACACATAGTATCTTGATTTAGACAATGAAGGAATATTCATTGGACCAAACACATCTGAATGAATATAATCTAACAAACTAGAAGATTTATGAGGACTGTCATAAAATGAAACACAGTGTTGCTTTCCATATATACAGTGTTCACATAATTCAAATTCTAAATTACAATATTCAAGCCCCTCAACTAGGTTTTTGTTCTTCAAGGTTTTAAAATATTTTTCTCCTATGTGGCCTAACCTATGATGCCAAAGCATAGTCTTCTCTGTAGGATTTTTTCCTTTCGTAGAGTTTACATAATTAGGGATATTTCCGTCTTTACCTCCATGAGCAAATTTCAGTGACTTTGAAGAGACACTGTTACATTGAATAGCTTGTGCATCCAGCTTGTACAGAGTACCAATTCGACCACCTCTAGCTAGCACCATCAACCTCTAGTCATCTTGCAGCCACTTCCCGAGAACAAGACTTGTACTCCAATATCATTCAACTTACTGACAGAAATTAGATTATGAGCCAGACCTAGTATGTGCATAACATCATTGATCCCCTTTATTCTACCATCAGGGAATTGGATTGTGACTCTTCCACGACCAACAATTTCCAAAGTTGAATCACTCGCCAAGTACACCTTTCCACCATCGTATTCTTCATACTTTGTGAACCATTCTCTATGAGATGTCATGTGGAATGATGCTCCAGAATCAATCAGCCAAAGATCATTTGATGCTTGTGTAGCCAAGGCAGTAATGAAGGCATCTGAATCACCATGAGAAGAATCATTATTAGAAGAGTATTTCTTCTTCTTTTTTTCCTCTTTACAATCCTTTCAGAAATGACCAGGTTTCCCATAGTTCTAGCACTTCACCTTTGAATTCTTGCCAGGAGACTTTGATCTCCCCTCTGATTTTGATTTGGACTTCTTGTCCTTCTTGCATTTCTCTTTTGACCTTCCTCAGACAGAAAGAGACTCCTTTGCCATCTCAGAAGATTTCCTTCTCATTTCTTCTGACAGCAAAGAACCAACAATATCTTCCATCTTGAAATTGGATGTTGTACTCCCAATAGCCATCACTAGATGATCCCATGAGTCTAGCAAAGAACACAATAGTAGCATACATTGATCCTCTTCTTCAATATTTACACCAACAGATGTTAATTGTGTGACCAACATGTTAAATTCATTCAAATGATCAGCTATAGATCCTCCTTCTTGCATTCTCAAAGAGTAGAGCTTCTTCCTCAGGAACAACTTATTCACCAAAGATTTCCCCTGATAAATAGACGCCAGTCTCTTCCACAAGGAAGAGGCCATCTTCTCTTCATGCACATTGAGTAGAACTAAGTCTACCAAAAAGAGCCTTATCAACCCTTTTTCCTTTGTATTTGTCAGGTCCCAATCCTCTTGCTTCATGGTCTGAGGTTTCGTTCCAGAGATTGTAAGCCACAGATCACGATCAACAAGAAGATCCTCCATCTTGAGTTTCCACAACTCAAAGTTACTACCGTTGAATTTCTCTATTTCAATCTTACCAGATGTACTAGCCATCCTAACCTGTAATAAAAAATGAAAAACTCTACAAGACTCCCACTGAATAGAATTGACACAAAAAACCCAATGTACCCCCAAGGATAACAAAACTAGCCAGGCTCTGATACCACTTGTAAGGAAAATTAGATGCAGAAAACAATTCTCCTAACATCAATACCTCAGGAAAGAAAGCATATACACTTTAAAATTTACAATTACAGTCAAGTTAAGATGCACTATGAAACAAATTACAGAAACAGAGTTTTGACAATCACATAAGAACACCAAATATACGTGGGAAAACCCTTATGGGAGAAAAACCCACCACACTAAGAGAAATCACTTTGTATTATAGTAATAAGGATTACATACAATTGTTAGACTTATCTTTCTGGTGTCTGAATTACAACAGCATTCGCCATCAACAAACTTGCACAAGAACCTATATGTTACAATCTTTATAGAATAGAGATCACTCTGATCATACAACAATTTGTCAAATCAACCAAACTTTGAACCAACCGATCACAATCTGCAATCATAGAGTATATCTTTGTTGTTCCATGTTTGTCGAGTTTCCTCACAGAACCGTCACAACAAACCAACTGCTAACTGTTCACCATCAGCTCCTCCTATTCGTCCACATGATGCCACATCGAAAAGTCTTACTCGGTCAACAAAATTTGCACTATGTTGGCATCTCGGTGAGACACTAACAGTGTCTCACCGATGCCACTTAGACTTCATACCGATATCGCCAAGAGTCACCATAGTCGCCAAGATGTATCAAGCTTCATGAGTTACACTGAATCATCAAGCAATCGGCGAGACCTATCGCTATCACCAAGACATCATAGCGAGTCACCATAGGTTATACCGAAGACACAAGTCATAACTAGCTCCAAAGGATAGTCGGCAAGACATACCAATCTCGCCAAGACCTCATATCAAAGTCTTCAAGTCATGCACCAGTGTGTTTTCCATTCAGCGTGACTATTGCTTTTCAACAAGCCATTACATAGATACAAAGTCACAGAGATCCAACGTTCCTATCGGAAAGACTTACCGCTTGCCAGGAGGTTTCACCGAGCTGCATTAGGTTACATCGAAAGCATACAGGAGTCGCCAAAACATATGATCTTCGCCGAGAGAACATGCCGAACTATAGGACTTACCCTAAAGTTTTCAACCGTTGCCAAGACCTATGCCGAAGAGCCCTCATCAACGGCGAGACATACATCATTTTCTAGGACTTCTTCCCGAACCTTTTGGGTTACCCCGATAGCCATTAGCTATCGGCAAGACATCCTTCAGTTGCTAAGAGGTTTCTCTGATCACTTTGAGTTACACCGAAGGCTAAATCTTGAGTCTTCGTCAGTGAAACATATCCACATTGGTAGGACTTCTTACTGATGGCATTTCCTTCGGCCAAGTCTCCCCGATGAATACAAACCAAACACTATCGGCATGACATTAACACTTCGATGAGACTTCTTAATGAGAACCCTTAGTTATCCCGAAGACCATGATCGCCAAGAGTCTCCCCGACTAACGATTGAATGGCCTTTCGGCCAAAGGTCTCCTGAGTGCTAAGAGGTCATAGCGAATACACTAGGTCATAGTGATAGACCAAAGTGAACCTTTCGGCAAGACAAAAGCTAGGTTACAGCGACCTATTCAAAACAAAATGAATCAAACTACTAGTCGCCCAAACAATGAAGATGTCACACCGACTTGGCTCTAATGGAGGTTTCAGCCTATATTGTTTGAGGCACATATTTCCAATAGAAAATACCATCAGTGGTCGGCAAGACCTTACATTGAGCCCCTTTTGTTTTAGTGAAACCACCCTCAGTCGGGGAGACATCTCCCCGAAGACATCACCATTTACCGAGACCACACCATATTGGCAAGACATTTCGCTGAAGCTTTCCTTGTCCGAGACCGCTTCACTTCAGCGAGACCTCACTCGGTCGTCGAGACACCTCCCCAAGCTCAAATTTTATACTGAAGGCACCCTCTTCTTGGAAAGACTTCGCTCATTCAGCCAGACGTTACATCGATGTCATCTATGTCGGCAAGACCTTTCATTATCGGTGAGACCTCTCGGCAAAGCCCTCATCTCCTAGTGAGCTTGGACCCTTCGCCGAAGGCATAACCTTGTGCCAAATGTTGCCTGGTGACCCATTGTTGACATGAACCTTGCTAGTTTCTGAGACATCACAGTGAGATCCCCCACTTTCACCAAGAGCATCCTTCATTTTGGGGAGACTTCATGCTGTAGGTGAGACCTCCTACTGAGATCATTTCATTTTTTTGAGACTTGTGCTTGGTCGCCGAGATAACACGGTGAACAAAAACATCTCCCTGATGCCAACCTTGTGAACTACCTTCAGCGAGACATCCCAGTGGAGAGATACATAAAGAGTCATGGCGACCTAAATGTCCTGGTGACTGATGCATTCGAACAAATAGAGCGCACTACTAGTCAGCAAGACAACAAGAGGGTCTTTCCGACTTTATTCTTTGATAAGTTTTGTGTCAAAATTGATTGAGGCATGCTTTTCAACTGATCTCTCTGAGAAATATATCAAGGGTATGATTTAATCATGCTCAACAATGTCTCCACTTGGCCTTTATAAACACCTGAAACATAATTTGGTCCTACCTGGTTGAGCCGATAGGTGAAAATTGGGCAACATTTCTGGAAACTTTTGTTGGATGTTTGCCTGCTAAACATGGAAACTAGTCGCCAAAACTTGTCTGTTGGGCATGGAGTCATTAGGAAAACCTGGAAACATGAAAAGCAGTTTGCACATGGCTGCAATTACCTGAGACTTATGAAGCAGATCGGAACATTTGAAACCTATGAAATAGGAGAAACTAAAAAAGAACCATATACTGTGCTGGAACAACACTTAGGGAATGAAAAAACATATAAACTAAAGTGAAAAAGCACTTATTGAAAGCATAAAACCTAAACAAATATGTACAAAAGAGGAACTCGTCAGACTTGAAAACAGGGTTTGAGGTGTATCCCATTGACTGGGATAAGAAGCACTTCACCCTCGGTTGTGGCCAGTTGGTAAGCATTGTGTTCTTTGTAGTCTTTGATAATAAATGGACCTATCCACATGTTGTCAAGCTTTGTGTGATGGCCCGACCTGCTCTTTAGGACATCCCACTTGAGGACAATATCACCTTCCTTAAAAAATTTTGCTGTAGCTTTCTTTTCAAATGTTCTCTTTGTTTGGAACTAATGATACTCCACAACTCTCATTGCTTTATCTCTTGATTCTTCGAGCTCCATGAGCTCTACATATCTCATGGACATTGGGTCCTGTTCCTCAAACATCTCCAACTGGTGAACAATGTCTAGAGCTAAAAGCTCCATAGATAGAGGTAATCTGGCCTCTTTTCCATAAACTAACATGTATGGTGAATTACCAATTGACCTCTTAGGAGTCACTCTGTCTACCCAAAGTGAATACTTTAAATTATTGTGCCAGGTCCTTCAATTATGCTCCATTGTTCTTTTAATAATCCGGATGAGATTCTTATTTGTGCTTTCAGCTAAGCCATTACCCTGAGGGTAATAATTTGAGGATGTATTCAAATGAATGCCATGTTTAATAGCCCAATCAACTACTCTTAATCCTACAAATTTTAGAGCATAATCATATATAATAGAGTCTAGAACTCCAAATCTAGTGATTATATCCTCATAAAAGCTCAAAACTAAAGACTCTTTTGCTTCTTTCAAAGCTATTGCTTATGTCCACCATGTGAAATAGTTTGTAGCAATAAGTAACTTGTGACTAGCATTGGATGGTGGATTAATTAGCCCAATAAATTCGATGCCTCACCTCATGAAGGGCTGCTCCACTTGAATTGGATGTAGAGGCATAGCAGGTAGACTTTCTTTTTCTGCAAATAAAGCACATTTAATACACTTTCTTGACCATGCATATGCATCTTTAAACAAGCTGGGCCAGTAGTAACCAGCTCTCATGATTTTCCAAGCAGTAGTTCTTGGAGCGAAATGACCTCTTGAAGCTCCATCATGAAACTCATGTAGTACCTTTTCTGTTTGATCCACATCGATACACCTTAACAAGACACCATTCAGATCCTTCCTGAAAAGAATATTATCGATGAGGACATAAGGAATTGAATGCAATCTGAAGTATCTTCATTTAGCTCTATCTAAACCTGGTGGACACTCACCAGTCTGTAAAAAATGGGTCATGTCTTAAACCCAATTTTTTGTTATCAGAGGCATATCATCCTGAGCATTATGGGGTTCATTTATATTAACAAAAGCAGTATCCTCTTCTAAGTCATTTTCACTGCTTGACCCTGAAGCAAGTTGTTCACAAAGGCCTTTACTTCTAACTAACTTGGTGATCTTGATATCCACATCATATTCCATAACCTTAGTGACCCATCTTGCTCTTTTATCATTTAGATCTTTGTTCAACAAAAATTCTTTCACACTAGGGTGTGCAATCAGAATATGAATTTTATTGTTTGAAATTAGAGGCTTAAACTTCTTTAGGCTTCTGATCATAGTGAGAAATGTTTCTCAACAAATGTATACTTCTCTTCATAATCAGTAAGTACTTGACTAAAGAAAGCTATGGGCTGCTCTAAATTATCCCTATTTTTTTGAAACCAACATAGTAGAGATTGAACCAATGCTTCCAAAAGCATACAAGAAGAAGTCTTTAGAGAAATATGGATTTACCAGTGTTGGAGCTGATGCTAAATATTCCTTGATCTCTTCAAAACTACGTTTTGCTTCTCTAGTCCAACGGAAAACAACATTCTTTTTAAGCATAGCAGTCAAGGGCTGCAATAAATTTGCAACATCAGGAATGAATCTTCTTAAAAAGTTGATTCTCCCTAAAAAGCTCTGCAATCCTTTCTTGTGATTGGGTAATGGTAGTTCAAGTATAGCTTTGAATCTTTCAGGATCAATGGTAACTCCATCCTTTGATACTATATGGCCTAACAATTTACCTTCATGAACTGCAAAAATGCTCTTTTTCGGATTGAGAGATATTCCATATTCCCTGCATTTTTCAAAAACTTGCTTGAGATGTGAAAAATGTTCATCTACATCTTTTGAATATACAGTTATGTCATCTAAATAAACTAGCAAACATTTCTGAATTAAATTTTGAAACGCCATATCCATGGCACACTAAAAGGTGGCATCAACGTTAGATAAACCGAAAGGCATCCTCTTATAAGCCATAGTGCCCCACTTTGTTGTAATTGTTGTTTTATACTGATCCTCCTCGTTGACTAGAATTTGGTTATAACCAGAATATCTATCCAGAAGAGAAAACCTTTATGATCCAGCAATAGCTTGAAGAATTTGTTCCATAGACGGTAAGGGGTAATGATCCTTCAGGGATGCTCTGATAAGGTCTCTAAAATCTACGCATAATCTTAGCTCACCACTCTTTTTTCTAACTGGAACAAGGTTAGAAACCCAGGATGTGTGTTTAATTGGAAACAGAATACCCCCCTCTACCAACTTGGTCAGCTCTTTGATCATCAAAGGTTCAAGCTTGGGGTTCAATGGTCTTTGTTTTTGTCTAACAGGCTTGACACCAGGTTCTAACTCAATTGTATGTTGTGCAATATGAGGATCAAACCCTCTTAAATCAAAATATTGCCAAGCAAAAACATCATGATACTCTTGGCATAAAACAATGAAAGCTCTCTTATTCTTAGTTGAACAAATTTTACCTAATTTGAGAAGCTTACCTTTAAAGATTTCAACTTCCTCATAATGATCTTCTTTCACTTGGATGTCGACTTTATTCTGCTTAGTCTGATCATCAAAATTAAATATGGATTCCAGGGTAACCAGCCCTTTGGGAAGTTTATTGGTCCTCAGTTGTATCACTTGATCATCATACTACTATTTAATCTTTTCCTAGTTTACTACAGAAAATTGATCTTCTTGGAGCAGAAAGGTCAGTATCTGTTCATCACTTTCAAATACCTACCAATTAATGTTGTTATCATGAATTGATGGCCTAGTAATGACCTTAACATATTGTTGTATTTTATCCTTTTTAATATCACCTAGGATATCAAAATGTGCTCCAATTGTTGCAAGTTTGTCAGCATGCTTATTCTAATTTCGTGGAATAGAAATCAGATTGAAGGCATTAAATTCTTCAATTATGTTCCATACTTTGTTTCTGTAAGACTTCAAAGCATCATTCCTTGAAATGTTGACCCCCCTAACCTAATTGACTATCAATTCACTATCTCCATAGACTCTCAAATAGTCATTTCCTCATTCCCTTGCCCACTCAAGGAATTGGATAAGTCCTTCATACTCAACACTGTTGTTAGAACATGCAAAAGCAAAACAAAAAGCTAAAAAGTATTTATCACCTTGTGGAGAAATCAACATTGCACCTCCACCTGCTCCATTCTTGCTCCTGGAACCATCAAAGAACATCTCCCAAAGTCCACTTTGTTGTTGCAACAACTGATCTGAATCCTTTTCAAGGTTTGGAATCTCTGCGTCAGGCTCAAACATCACATAATTACCCATACCAACATCTTGAATAAGGTCTTCAGGACTGTCCAACACATTTTCAACTACCCATTCATGCAACAACACATCAGGAATAACTTCTACTTGAAGTTTTTGAGTGTAAACCAACTCACTGTCAGTAAAAGCGACGCAATTTGTGTCTGCAGCAATAGGAACAACATTGATGGGACTTGGGTTATACAGCTCAATATGATTTTTAGCCAACTTTTTAGATTTAATGGTAACCTTAGTTCCATATCTTGTTCTAAACAACATATGTGACCAATCAGCTAACACATAACCCCCTATCTTGGCTGTAAAGTCTCTTGATAAGCACAAGGAAAAGAAAGGTGGAAGGTCTATGACACATATGTCTTGAGGAATTGAAAAATTAGGACAAGAATGAAGGGTAAGACTCAAATCTTTAATAATACCCAATGTATTAACAGAGGCACCATCCAATTGAATTACTCCTTTCTCTAAAGGTTGATACTTTAGTCCAAGCTTGTCAGCAATCTGCTTTGGCATTACTGAGCTACTAGCTCCATTGTCTACCATACAATTATGAACTAACTTGTCACCTATGACTATTGACACGTAAAATGGAGGTGGTTTAACTCCTTTTCATGTCTCTTTGATGGGTTGTTGATCATTTCCCTGAGGATTATTTATTAACACAGTTCTAACTTGACCTATTGGAAACTTAGATTCATCAGACATTTTCAAACTTGACAAGGCTGACTGTAACATATCTTTTTGACCTAGGATAGCTAATGAATCCCACATAGACATTGTAACATTCATCTTTTTCATGCTATCAATAATATCATAGGGTACAGTTGGGTTTACTTTATAATGTACCTTTATGCCAGTGTGATCAGCTTGCAAGTGTGGCTACTCCTTGACCGGGAGTTGCTAATTTCTTTGTCAAATAGGAGGCACTTGAGATGTAGATGGTTCTGCGACTGTTGCCTTTCCTTTGTCAGCTACTTGATCAAGCTCAAAAGCTCTTTTCTTTTCCCTGGTGTTAGCTGCAACTAGAGAATTATCTACATTCAATCCACATAATTTTTCACCTTGCCAATTAAGTAGGGTAGTATTATTGGTAAGCTGATCTTGGTGTTGTGGAGATGCATCATTAAGTACATGTTGTGAACTTGAGGCATTATGTACCATCATCGCCTAATTAATGAGTCCATTTGAGAAAGTGGCTTGATTGTGAGGCTAGTTACAAGTGTAGCACCACTCATAATCTTCTGCTAAGTTGTTTTAAATAGGGACCAGGTCCTTGAATGCATTAACAGGTGCTGGAGCATACGCCTAAAAAGGCCTATTATTTACATCCTGTATTGGACCCTAGTAATTGCCTTGGTAAGCCTGTCTATTACCTTGATATTGTTGTTGCTAACCTGAATTCTGCTGCTGATAAGGCCTATTATATGATTGTTGCTTTTCCAAGCTCACAAGCTTATTTCCAAAAGTCTGTAATAAACTTTTGATCTCCTGTAACTCATTTGAAGAACTTGGAACAACATTTTCTTGTGTTACAACAGCTGGAACAGGTGGAAAAGGTACAAAAGGTGGTATCTGCAAAGGGATATGCATGAATCTCTAGAAATATAGGCATTGGTGGCCTAGGAGCAAGTTTACTAGCTTGTATTAGGTTGTTTTCAGCTCTAATTGCTATTTCAAATGCGTCTGGTAGAGAAACACCCCCATTGATTGTATCATAACAGCTATATCACTGTTAAGAGCCTTCAAGAAGTACAAAACTGCATATTATGGAGGTGGTCTCACTGTTGCAGGGATTCTATCCCATGTTCTTTGAAATCTGAAATTAAAATCATTCATTTGCTCCTGAGGAGCCCTCTTAAGTGTAGTCAATTGTTCCAACAAGGATAAATTGTTAGACTTGTCCTGAAACTGCCTGTGCAGCTTGTCACCCAACTCATCCCAGGTGGTAACGGAACCTACTCCAAGACTCATGAACCACTGTAATGCTCTCCCTTTGAATGATGCTGCAAGTAATCTTACAGCCACATCTTCTTGTGTGATGTGGTGAACACCACATAAGGAAGCAACATCACGTATATGTTCAATCGGGGTAGTTTGATCTTCCCCACTGAAAATTGGAAAACTTTTCAAAGCTACCATTGGGATGTCATTGTGTTATAACAAATTTAATGGACTACCTCCGTCGAATGACACAAAAGGATGATTTCTGGGAGCATCCATTGGAGGTGGGTGTACTTGCACTCTAGGTGAATTAGAGAATGGGACAACAATATGAGATCTCAGAGATGGAGGAGTAGATTTGGCTCTTCTATAATAAACAAATTTTGTCCTTGGCCTTTCTGTTGCTTTGCCTTATCTTCTTGGTGGTGACAACTACAAATATTTGAAAGGAACTAAGCTGCTCCTTGTCTGAACTCTTCTCATAAACTGTAAAAGCATTGATTATGAAGTTCTTTCTCTTTATGGAGTCACCAAGTATGCAAAAAATGACTTATGTAAATTCCTAACTCGCTGGTTGCATACCAAACTAGCAATATCACGTGGAAATTGTCCCACCGGGTGTGCCAAAAACTATTAACACCTGAAGTTGCACCCTTTGTTGAATCTTTGTTCAACACCTCAGTGTAACATGGGAAGACCTCTAAAGCTGTGGGTCACTTGTGAATAGAGGTCAACCTCCAGAGAAGGTCGGCTTCCTTTGGTGTCACCTAACTACTGATTCTATAAAGGGAAAGGGAGAAGGAGAATGCATAAGAATAAAACTAAATACTATGGTGATACACCGAATTGACAAGAAATCATGAAATGAAAACAAGATGAACATACACTGGGAAAACTTAATGGTAGCTATTTCACTTACTCAACATAACCTCTTTAGACTTATGCATCATTCCTAAAAGGCTTGATCTACATACATATCTTAGGAAGGAAAGATGAATTTCGCAGCTTTAAGGTATGAATGCAGACTTAGAAAACATAGTTGAAAACTTGCATAAGCTAAAAATATAGAAATGAGAGTAGTCTAAACATTAACACTAGTTTCCAAGGTAAACTCTGTGTTATATTCTAGATTCTAGTTGAGTTACAAAGCATACATCAGCTGAGAGAGGATTGTTAAAAATCACTAACTCTTGAGAATGCATATCTGAACTCCTTTACAAAGAGGAAAAAATGCCATATATACAAAAAGATATCAGCCCTTTAGGCTTACAAAAATATCCCCTTCAGAAAGATCTGCCCCTAGATCTTTTAATGAAGTTAATGCTGCATTAAACGGGCGTCCCGTTGTCCATGTCGGTGAAGAGTTGCTCCATGAAAGGCCTCCTTGATCTTTTGCAACTACCGCATTCACTTCTAGTCTTCGTGTCCACCTTCGAATCTCCTTGTCGAGCTGCTTTGAATGCTTCTGAGCTTAGAGCCAATCCACTTCATTTTCACTCTATTGATCATCTTGGCACTGATCAAGCTGCCAACGGTCCACCTGTAGCTCCCCCTAATTGGTCAAACAGATGCCACAAGAGCTACTTCGGGCGGTCAAAGCTCTTCATCATAATCACATCTCTATGAGACACTAGAAGTGTCTCACCGATGTGATTACACCCCTTTGTAGCTATGGTATAACATGAAACCATCAATGGGAGTTCATAGCGAGCCCAAAAGTCATACCAATATGCCTTTTCCATGGGCAAGTCGATCGCTATCGGCAAGACACAACATTGTCAACAAGACCCTAACAGGTTGGGAAGACGTCTCATTGGAAGATCTTTGGACGAGCTCTCACTTTGGGGAGCTGTATCAAGACCTCTTGCTTTTGCTGAGACATTGGCGGCATTGAGTTCACCGCTGAAGGCAAGATGTTTTGGCGAGAGCCCATGAGTCGGCAAGACTTTATGCCGAAGGAAAGATGTTGCGGCGAACTCATCTCATTGTCGGCAAGACACCATGCTCTCGGCAGGACCTCACAGCAAAGGAAAAAGTCATATCGATATCCACAGTGGTGTTGAGACAATAGCTATAGGAAGACCTTTTGCTGAAGGCAATATCCTTCGGTGAGCTCATTTCTTTATCTATTGGTAAAACCCTAGGGGGTCGGGAATACTTCACGCCGAACTCCCATCCTGTCGCCGAGACTTCTCCTTGTCGGCCAGACCTCATGCCGAAGTCAACTCCGTGACAAGGAGTCTTACTGATTCCAAATGTCCATTCAACAAGACCATCAGTGGTCGACAAGACCTTACACCGAGCGCCAAACGTTACATCGATCCCTTTTTGTTTCAACGAAACCACCCTCGGTTGGGGAGACATCTCCCCAAAGACATCACCATTCGTCGAGACCACACCATGTTGGCAAGACATTTCGCTAAAGCTTTCCTTGTCTAAGACTGCTTCACTTCGGCGAGACCTCACTCGGTCGCCAAGACATCTCCCTGAGCTCAAATTTTATACCGAAGGCACCCTCTTATCGGAAAGACTTCACTCATTCAACCGAATGTTATACCAATGTCATCTATGTCGGTGAGACCTTTCATTATCAGTGAGACCTCTTAGTGAAGCCCTCATCTCCTGGCGAGCTTGGACCCTTCACCAAAGGCATAACCATGTGCCAAATGCTCCCCGGTGACCCGCTATCGGCAAGACCCTTTCTAGTCGCCGAGACATCACAGTGAGAGCCCCCACTTTCACTAAGAGCATCCTTCATTTCGGGGAGACTTCATGCTGTAAGTGAGACCTCCTACCGAGATCATTTCATTTCGCCGAGACCTGTGCTTGGTTGTCGAGACAACACAATGAACACAAACTTCTCCCCGACACCAACCTTGTGAACTACCTTTGGTGAGACATCCCACGTGGAGAGATACATAAAGAGTCATGGTGACCCGAATGTCCTGGCGACCGATGCATTCAAACAAATAGAGCACACTACTAGTCGGAAAGACAACAAGAGGGTCTTTCCGACTTTCTTCTCTGATAAGTTTTGTGTCAAAACTGATTGAGGCATGCTTTTCAACTGAGCTCCCTGAGAAATATATCAAGGGTAAGATTTAATCATGCTCAACAATGTCTCCACTTGGCCTTTATGAACACCTGAAACATAATTTGGTCCTGCCTGGTTGAGCCCATAGGTGAAAATTGGGTAACAAATACAACCCAAAGCCAAACATAAGGGTTTGCGCCAAATTTTGCACAATTTAAAATGGAACCAAGAATTTTTTAATGGGTTCCATCACATTGAATGGCCTTCCCCAAGGAGTGTTACAGAGGTAAGATCATTTCATGGTCTAGAAAGCTTTTACAAAAAGTTTATTAATAATTCTAGTAGTATTTTTGCACCTCTAATTGAAGCAATGAGAGCAGATAGAAAGGATTTCAAATGGACTATAGGAGCAACAAAGTTTTTTGATATTTTGAAGAAGAAAGTCATAGAGCAACCTATTTTTGAACTTCCATATTTTGATAAGGTCTTTCAGATAGATTGTGATGCTAGTGGCATTACCATAGGAGATGTTTTGAGTCAAGAAGGTAAGCCTGTTGCCTATTTTAGTGAGAAGTTAAATGATGCTAAGAAGAAATATTTTGTCTATGATTAGGAGTTTTATGCTATAGTTTAGGCTTTGAAGAAATGGAGACAATATTTGTTGCCAAAATATTTTTTTATATACTGATCAATAGGCTTTGCAGTATCTCAATAGTCAAGGAAAGTTAAATCAAAGGCCCTTAAAATGGGTTGAGTTTTTGTAGAGTTATACTTTTTTTTTTAAGTGTAGGAGTGGAAGTTCAAATAGAGTCGTAGATGCTTTGAGTAAAAGGAAAAAATTGTTGATAGAGATGAATATAGAGGTTGTTGGATTCAATGAACTCAAGAGTATGTATCCTAAAGATCCAGAATTTTCAAAAGCTTGGAAGGCTTGTTTGGAACCTATTGCACTGAATAGGACAAGATGGTTGCATTTCTTATTCCAAGATGGGATGTTGTTAAGAGGAATCCAATTGTGCATTCCAAGGACTTCTATGAGAGAGAATCTAATCAAGGAGAAGCATAGTGGGGGATTGGTTGGATATTTCAATAGAGATAAGATCATTGCTCTTGTTAGTGAGAATTATTATTGGCCACAATTACAACAAGATGTGAAGAATTTTGTGAAGAAGTTCATACAAAGTTGCAGAGTATGTAAATGATGAAAGGAACTAGTTAGAATATCAAGGATTGTATCAGCCATTAACTATACCTGAGATGCCATGGGAGGATATTAGCATGGATTTTGTTCTTGGCTTGTCAAGGACACATAGAGGGCATGATTCCATATGTGTGGTGGTGTATATCTTTTCAAAGATGGAACATTTCATTCCATGTCATGAGACCAGTGATGTTGTTCATATTGCGGAGTTGTTTTTCAAAGAGGTAGTTAGAATACATGGTCTGCTGAACAGGATAGTTTTAGATAGAGATACCAAATTTGTTGGTTATTTTTGGAGGACATTATGGAAGAAGTTGAAGATAGATTTGAAGTTCAGTTTTGCACACCATCCATAGACTAATGGAAAAACGACATGGTGAGTAGGATTTTGGGTAACCTGTTAAGATGCTTAGTAGGAGAGAAGCCCAAGGGATGGGATTTCATTATACCACAGGAAAAATTTTCTTATAAAATTTTTGTCAATAAGAGCACTAGTAAATCATCATTCCATATTGTGTATGGAAGTAGTCCAAGAACTTCTTCTGAACTGAGAAATATGGATAAGGGGGAGAAGAGTAGTGTTGAGGCTAAAGATTTTTATAAGCACCTGAAAAATTTGCATGAAGAGGTGAAGAAACATATTAACAGGATGAACTCACAATATAAGGTTAAGGCAGATCAAAAAAGGAGGTATAAAGAGTTTCAGGTAGGAGATGAAGTCATGGTTCATTTGCAAAAGGAGAGGTTTTTCAGTTGGTACATACAACAAGTTAAAGATGAAGAACTTTGGACCATGCAATATCTTGAAGAAGCATGATTCAGGAAATGCATACATATGAGGTAGAGTTGCATGATGAAATTCATATTTCACCTATGTTTAACATTTTAGATTTAACATAATATCATGAAAGAGGAATTTATGAAGAAATAATAGAAGCATAGTGGAATATTCCAACACCTACTTCAAAAAAGGAGGAGATTGAAGAAATTTTAGATAGTCGTGTGAGTAGAAGCACAAAAAACAAGAAATATGCAGAGTACTTGGTGAAATGGAGAGGAGGGCCTGTTGAAGATTCATCATGGTTATTTGATGTTGAGGTTAACCATCTTGGTTTCCCTCTAACTCCTAAGAAGTGATAGGGTCACTTTTCAAATTACCCTGTGTGTCTGATGTAGGAGCATCTAGTGGTGTGGGAGCAATTTTGCATCACCCAATTTTTTTTTCTTATTTTTTTTAGTTTTTTTGAGTCCCATGATAGCACTTATGGGGTGGGGGTGTAAGACAATCAAAATTCAAAAAGGGAAAAAAATGGTCACTTACTATTTTTAGTAAGTTGGCCTAAATAGGCTCGTATGGACTTGAAAATTTACCACAAGGAGTGGAACTGAAAAAAATTTCTAGTCACAAAAGAATTGTCTCAATACCCTATACGATTTGGGAGATATTAAAGTTTATGTCTGGAGAAATTTCTCCAATGCAGCTTCAAATTTAGATATGAAAACCTTAAAGGCCTTGAAACACCTCGAAAAGTGGATGAAATGATCTTTGATGGTTCCCACATTGTAGATCTCTTTGAAAGCTTTCCAACGATATATTATAATAGAAAATCGGACAACCGGATCAAAAGATATGGCCCTACAAAGTTGCCCTACTAAAAAGTGAAATTCATTAAAAAAAAATTCCTAGGAAAGAAATCTATTAGTGGGACTTTTGGCACCAAAACAAAAGGGAAAGTTACACTTTCTAGAACATTCTAGAGCAGTTATAGGATAAAATAAAAAGGGTTAATTAGGGTTGTAGAAGGTGACTCCATTAGTGTAGATGGTGGCTCCAAATAATTTTTTTTTTTTAAAGTTGATTTTGTTGTAATGAATCAAACCCATTAGGCTATAGCATTGTAAGTTCTGAATCTATAATTCAGTTTCTGAAATAATTGAAAGTGAGTTATTTTCTGTCTCGCATCTATTGTGATTTGTGAGGGTTTTCTGGTGGTGTGTCCCTCATCAGTATAGAAGCTAGTTGAGCCATGAGTTTTTTGGCTTCAAACATATTTCTAGTTGAAGGCCAATCTATTATTTATTTAACATTTTATGGTTCCATTTTCAACCCTTCTTAATACATTACAAACCCTAGATATACTAGCTCCTTCTTCATGAAAATGCATTTCTTCAAATTAACTAGTAGCTTCTCTTCCTTAATTTTTTTAAAAACTAGCCTAATATGCTCTAGATGCTCTTCTTTTGTTTGACTAAAAATTAAAATATCATCTAAATATACAATTGGGTATGTGCAAGATCATCATGGAAAAAATAGGCCCTTAAGTGGTGAAAAATTCAGAAAAATTAAAGTTAGGCAATTTGATATAAAAATTTGAATAAGTTATGTATATTATTTCAAAAATATGTAAGAATAGACTAGAAAATTGAATGTAGTTTCTAAACTACTAGGTTTATTTATAAAAAAATATATATATATTTGGTGAAAATTTGAAAATTCAATGCAGTAGTACTTAAATTTTAGGGAAAAAATAAGAAGTAGGTGTCTGTCTGACCACCCTAACCACAATAAACTAATAATATTTTTTTATAAGATTTTATATGTAAGTAGAGGACTCATGTCCCAATGTGATGCATATTTTTTTGTAATTTTTTTCCAAGTAAATAATTAATTATGATTTTTTTATTACAACTTTTAAGAAATATAAAAACTCGTATGTCTAACCACCTTAACTTGGTCAAAACTTCATGAAATTCAATTTTATTTTTTAAAATCCTATAATATGCAAAACATAGAATGTGACGCATGTTTCAGAATCAAAAAATTTGATACCGTTTGAAAGCTATAGATATTTTTCAATCAGCCTATCAATCAAGACTTTATTCATAATTCAAATAGAAAATGTAATAATTATTTATTAAATTCAAAGTAAAACATAATTTATATTGGTGGAAAGTTGAGAATCTCCTTTAAAAACCCTTTTCATTTCATCAATTTTGGGTAAAAAAAAGTCGTCAGCCACGTACGCTACACATACCCATCATATCGCCACTTTTCGGCCTATCATGATCCTACACATACCCAATTACAAATTTACTAAGAAAATATTTTAGTACTTCATTCATCAAACACATGAAGGTACTTCAGGAATTTGTTAACCCAAATGGCATTACAATCCACTTGTATAAACCATCCTTTGTTTTGAATGCAGTCTTTCATTCATCTACTTATCTAATACTTATTTTATGGTATCCACTCTTCAAGTCTATATTTGTGATGTATTTCACTCTACTCAAACAATCCATTATGTCATCCATACAGGGAAAAATAAATATGTACTTTCTTTCTATCTTATGTATGGCTCTCTAATCTATGTAATTCTGGCACTCATCATCCTTCTTTGGTACAAATACTACAAGTATAACATAAAGACTCAAAATCTATCCAATTAAACCTACCTAAAAACTCTTGTACTTGATAGTTAATCACCTTATTCTCCATTGGTCTCATTCCATATGGTACCTTTTTTGGAAAACTAACCCTTGATATCAAATCCATATAATGATTATTCTCCTCATTGGTAGCAATCCATCAAGTAATTATTTATTAAAAATTAAAAAAAAATCATCCAAAATCTCTTGTACCTCTATGGGTACTTCCTCCTCTTTTATCCTAACCTTTATAGGTTTAGGAATGAAAGCATAACATTCCTTCTCCTTGTTTAGATATTTTAAAAATTGTTTCCCAATTACCAAGTAAACTCTATGATTATTTTATATATCCTCATCCTTACTCTTCATGGGATTCAAAGCATACTCCTTCCAATTATTCTTTATTCTATTAAAAAAATATTTTTCCATCATGAATTTGCTTACCATTTTGCTAAGGTCTTCCCAACAAAATGTGGTATGCATCCATTGGCGTGATATCACACATTATCTCATCCTTATAACTTCCTCTAAGAAAATTCACTAACATTGTTCACTTACTAGTAATTGGTGTCCCTTATGTAGCCAAGAAACCTTGTAGGGACCAATATGTTTCATTCATTTCAAATGCAACTTCTCTACCATTTCTTCTAACAAAATATTGTTAGTACTACCACTATAAATAATAAATTTGTAACATTTCCCTCCAAACTTCATCTGGTCTTGAACAAATTTCTCCTTTGTGCTAGTTCTTCCATTTCCTTCTCATGTTTCAACAAAATTCTCCTCAACATGCATGATTTTCTATCTTTAGGATCTTCTCCACACTTTGGTGAAGCTACACTTTCATATTCTACTTGGGCTACATGAATTCTAGCATGTTTACCTTTACTTCTAGTTTGTTGTATTTGAGTACACTCAAATGCCCTATGTCTAGTTTCACCACATTGGTAACTTGGACCATTGAAACCTTTACTTCTTCCTCTTCCAAAGCTTCCTCTTCCTTTGGTATAGTCACCTCTACCTCTAAAATAACATCCTCTTCCTCTAGTATCTTGGGTGTAATAGCTTGTCTGGGGGTGCTAGATTTGTGCTAGATTCTTCCCACTTTCTTAGTAACCTCTTCTACCACTAGTTTTTCCTCTTCCACGTGAGAATCTTTACCTCTAGAATTAATTTGTTGTTTCCTAGCTAGTTTCTCCTCTGCCTTCAAGGCATAGTAGTAGGCTTCTTCTACCATATGCATTCTAACCATGCTTAACTCATTTTGAATTGACAACCATATACCATTTATATATCTTGAAGCCTTTTCAATATTATCATCAGGTGTCATGCTCAGATACCGAATTGATGTAAATATTATATATATTATTCGACATAGGGTTATTTTTGCTTAAAGTTATGTAATTTTCCAAATAAACTTTGGTTATAATATGTTGGCAAGAATTTTTCCTTCAACTTGGTCATCATCCTATTCCACAACTTGATCTTATCTTTGTCTCTTCTTTGTCTCTTTGTCTACAAGAGTTCCCACCATAGAGATGCATGACCTTTCAACTTGGTACAAGAAAACTTAACCTTCTTGTCATCCCTGGTTCCTTCAAAATAAAAATAATTCTCCATTTTAGTCATCCAATCTATAAGATCTTCAAGATTTAGACTATAAATATAGCTAGGAGGGTCTATTCTTGGTTTGTTGCTAATTTTATACCTTGCCTTCATAAATATTTCTTATTTTGGTCTACATCTCCTTCATTTGCTTCATAAATTTCTTCTCCTTCTACCACTTCTTCATCTTCATTGAAATTTTCAACATGTACCCCTCTTTTCCGCATTGCTTCTATTTCATCCAATCTTATACTAATTTCTCTCAACATTTCAACAATTCCCATATCACCCTATGGTACTGCTCATCTTCAGACTTGTCCTCTATGTGCTATGTCTTCACAAACCTTCTACACTTGCAAGTCTTCTCTTTTCCTAACTTACCCACAAAAAAATATTTTAAGTTTTCTTCTCTCAAAACAAAAACAACTCACTCTCTCAAAACATGGCTATGATACCACTTGATGTAGTCATGGTTGAGGAATTCTATCAAATTTCCCAATTATGTAACCACACATTATTAAATAATAGAAAACTATCTAACAAAAAAATAATGAAATTTATTATCTGGTAGTAAATTTCTATTATAAGAGTACAATCAGATTGGTGTTCTTCACAATCAAACTTTCTATAATTCCCCAAAAGATCCCAAGTGAATGTATTCCCTCTCATTTTACCAATTGGAAGCTAGGAAGTTGAATTAGATTCAAATTGGTTGTTACAACTACCAATTCATTACAAAAAATTGAACTGTAGATGCAAGTCAAGATTTTGCAAAGCATAAATTACCTCAAATTTCCCACAAGGTGTAGTAGAAAGCAAAAAACCCACAAGTTTAGTAATGAGACAATATTCCACATGTGCAATAGCAAGTGGAAATTTCACAATCGACAACTTCAAACATGAAATCCCACTTCGAGTTCAATTAGATGATAAATTTTGATAATTTAGACAAGATGACATAATTAGGGTGTCATGTTGACATCATAGGAATTCTTTTTATCAAAACCATTTGTTACATCATTAAGCTTAGTTCACTAGAGTTTACCTACAAATGCCAATGGACACAAAATACCCACAAACATCCAAATACACATGAAACTTCCACAAAATGAAGATGGTTCCAAATTTTAAACAAACATTCAGATGTACATGGTATCCCCACAAGGTTAGATGATGTCACAATTCCTACAATGTGGGAAAAACTATGAAACATGATAAGTATTGACCAGTTTTTTTTTTTGATTCACATGCAATTTCTCGCAAGTCCGATAGCAGGTTAAAAACTTGCAAGGCCATAGCTTGCTCAATTTTGATCTAAATTTCGCCAAAGACTACCCATTTGGCTCCTCTAAAAGATGAAATCATTAGAATATCCAAATTATTTTTATAAATTCCTCCTAAGAAACTAACCTAAATTAACACTATAAAAAACCAAGCAACTGAATTGAAAATAATATTTTTGGGTGATGCAAGATTCCTTGTGGACCCAGATGCTCCTACATGAAAATATAACCATTTCCTACCATGGAACCAATGAGTCCTCTCAAATGATTATCCTTTCATTTAAGGCTTAAATCTTGGTGTACACCTCATATACTTTCTTAACCTGATTTGGCAAGCCATTCTCATAGAGTAAATATGACATAATAAATGAATGCATGCACATGCTCTAATTTCTTTGATGATCCTTTGGACAAAGTATCACAATGATATAAAGTAAATGTATTATTTCACAAATTATTTTTCTATAAACACAAATATGGAAAATGAAAATAACTAAAAAATGACTAAATAAATACAAAACATAAACAAACATAATAGATATCTTTTTGGTTGATGCATAAATTTTTTTAGGTCCAAGATGCTCCTTCATCAAAAATTATTTTTAAACATTTATAATCATTTAAAAGTATAACAAAGATCATCTATGTGAGCCATAATATAATCCTTTTGTATCCAACAGTCAATCTACCATATTGTAAAACATTGTTTCAAGTATTTCATACAACAATTTTCTTACTAGATACTCTTATGAGGTTTTCACATCAAAATCAATTAGGGAAATGATTCACTAGGAAGGAAACATAAACTAATGTTTTGAGTCACAACCCAATAATCTACATATTAATCTTTTCAAGTTTCATGTTTGCATATCAACATAAACAAACCAATTGAACACTCACATACTCAAAATTATTAAATAACACATCCATTTTGTATCAAGAATATAATATTTCCTGTAAAAATTTTATATATAATGAGCATCATGTAATATTTCAAAAGAATGAAATTAATTATAATTAACATTTTTTTAATAAATCATAATTATTCCTCACAATAGTTTTCTAACAATGTTTACAATTTAAATTTATCAAAGTGCAAAGGCATGAATTTGTACACTAGGAAGATTCCCCATATTTTCCCCTACCTTAGAAAATATAAACTCAATAATGTAAAATCTATTGTCGTTGCCTTGTCCCTTCAACCTAGCCATGCCTTTTTGCATTGATGGGGGAATTTTTGTTAGGGATACATGCACACCGCATAGATGTCTACATGGAACACTGCCATCCTAATAGGATTCATACCCCTGGGATCTACAAAACCATTATGTTTTCCATTAGTTGCGAATGATAATTCCCTCTACCTCCCTTGACCGATGAAAATCAGCCTCTTGTCTCCATTTTACCAATTCAAACTCAATTCATTAAATCTGATTCATTATTTCACGCTCTCTCTCACATTCTAACACTTCACTCTCTCATTCTCACTTCACTCTTTCTTCTACACCATTGTTCTTTTGCTGTAAGCTTCTCATTTGGCTCCAAAAGTGTATTCTCGTTGCAACACCATTTCCATTGCAGTATTTTCAAGCATCATCTTCTCCTCATGGTTGTGTCACTATATCCCTTCTGCTATTGGCCTTGAGATCTTGTAGTTGGGAAGTTAAATATGTATCGAGCTCCATTTGATTACATCATCGTGTTTATTGGATATAGTTTCTATTGTCTTTGCTTTCTATCTAGTTGTAATACTTCCTTTTCAGCTTTCTTTATCAATTTCTATATGTTGTGGAATTTTGGCTATTATGGAGATGGGAACACCAAAATAGGGGTTTGATTGAGGCAGACCTCAAATACAACCCAATTTTTTAATTTATTTTTAATGTGTGTAGGCACGTTTGAGTAGAGATAATCAAAGAATCAAATCATGGGAAGCATAGTATCTTTCCTTATCCTTTCTTCGTCATTTGTAGAATAGTCCATTTTAAGTATTCTTCTTGTTGTGTTGGTTGTTTTGTGTCCTTGTCTACTTTTTGTTAAACTACAAAATATCAACAATCAACAATCAAATAGTTAGTAGGATTTTAGTGTTTTATGTTTGTTTTCTGGACCTCTGTCCATATAGGATGCTAGCACATCCCTAAGATGCTAACACACCTTGCTAGAGTACGAGATTTACGCTACCATCCTTAGATAGTGAGTTGTCTGGGTAGTAGATTGAAACCTCTATAGCCGACTCTTATAACTTTGTAAACACCCAACTTTAGTAGAAGGGAAGTGGTGAACTGCTTTCCCTTACTTTTCAACTTAAGTCTTTCATCTCTCAAAACCCGTCTTGTTGACCTGAGGTAGTTTAGGGTAGTTTATTCCTTGGGACTCTTCTGTGACCTAGGGTCCCGGGGGTGATGGATCCCCATCTCTACATTTTTGGTGAACCCAAAGTGAAAGTATTATTTTCAATTCTTCTAGTGTCAAATATTCTTCTCTTGCATCTTGGGTGTGTTACAAACTCATGTGTTGTAAAGATTTATGAGCTTTACAACTTAGCCAACAACCTTTAGGCATGTTGTTAGGAGAATCTTAAGACATATAGAGATGGATCCTAAGAAGGTCACTACTGGTCCTACCTTTGAAGAAGTAATGTCAAGAACAAATACAAGTTTCTCTAGTCCTTTTGGGGAAGCTCCTCGAATTCCTAATCCTCCTACTTCTCCTTTCTCTTCATTTGTGAAGGAAGATGATGCTCTTGAGATTCGTGCAAAGCAACTTCTTTCCCTAGACAAAAGGCTTTTAGAGTTCGGGAAGTATCTCCAGGAAAAATAAAGAGTTATAACTAAGGCTTCTAAGGTTATCAATGACTCAAGGACTATGTTGGACAAGGGTTGGGTAGGTCTCGAGTTCCTTCTAGGCATTGTAGACATAGTGGATACTCATGTCCCATCATATAAACCTAGGTCTGGTGTTTCCCAAGACCTTGGGTCCAAGACCCTTGAAAGACAGATAGAAGTCTCGATGCCTAAGTCATCAGTGTGCATGGCCAATATCGACCCTTTAGTTAACACTTCTTTTGGTCCTTAGCAGAAACCCATCATTAAAGTAAACAAGGTACCCTTAGGCTTCAATTCTACTAGTTCTAATGTTCTTAGTGTAAATCTTGGATCCCACACTGGTGTTGGTGGTGAGGTCTTTATTGGTATGGGGGTTGGTGGTTCCGGTAGTTTTGGTGGACGTTCCACTAGCCCTTCTTCTTCTTCTGACCCTGTCTTAAATACCTTATTGCAGAACATGGGTCAGATGCAAAACTAGCTAGTGAACCTATCCAATTCCACCTCTCAACCTATTTTTCAACCCTTCTTTTGACATATTCCTATGTCCATTGCTATATTAAACACTCCCATCCCCTAGGGGATGGATATTCCCAAATTTGAAAAATATAATGGTTTTGGAGACCCTCAGATGCATGTTTCAACATTCAATGCTATGTGCACTGATTTCTTTCACCACAATGCTCTAATGGCTAAACTCTTTCCTAGATCCCTTAAGGACACTTCCCTTGATTGGTATTTGTTCCTTACTAGATAATTATATTTTCTTGTTTAATCAACTCATCAATCAACTCATAAATCAATTCCTCGGGTAGTTCTTGGCTAATATTAGGTCGAAGATGACCTTTTCAAATCTCATTTGATGTAAGCAAGGGGACCAGGAGAAGGTAATTGATTTCATCACTCGATATCAAGTGTTATTCTCTCAAATCTCCTACCCTTTTCTCGACTCAGATGTACAAAAGGTTTTCATTGACAACTTACAAAAATTATGACAAGACAAGTTTTCCTTAATGAAATATCCCTCTTTTGCACACCTATGCACCACATTGTGTAAATAACAACATATGGTGGCACAGTTGGGGGTTCATCCTCACACTCTCATTTTGATAACTGATTTGTAGTGTCAATTTCTGGAAAAAAAAGTGTTTCCACAAACGTTGTCTCTGCACCCAAATATAAAGTTTTGGGATGCAATTGGAACTTCATGAAGATATTAGAGTCCTATACTATTATTTTAAAGAATATGCTAAAAGATAAAGTTTTAATATTATCGAAACCCCAACCTCTGATGGATCCCTATCCTGATTGGTATGTCGATCATCAATTCTGCTAGTTTCATCAAGTACACAAAAATGATACCGAGTGGTGCATGTGCCTGTGGCATGAGATCTAGGACCATATCAGTGATGGGACTATTTTTCTTGATGGAAAGAAGAAAAAATCCAATAAATCTAAGGAAAAGGATAACAATGAACTACAAATCTACATTGATTTGTTTCAGTCTCATTCTGCAAACTTGGTAATTCAATCTCCTACATCATCTAAAGTAGTCACATCTGAGTACATGAATATGGTTTAATTCACAAGTACTCCCCTCAAAAATATGAGTGCTACACCTAACATAAAATTTACCTTGCATAATGAGCCTATCAATAAAGAACTCTCCCCTTTATACATTCCCACCCAAATCAACAAAAATGTCATAATTGGCATTTTAGTTGATCCAATGAGTTAGGTCAATGTGGCAACAAAGGAGACGTTCATAAATGATTGGCACAGGGAGAAGTAAGAAGAGTCAAAGACCACCCGCCATACACATGATGGAATCTCAATTGTTCCTTTAGGTTATATTTCTTTGTCAGTCTTGGTAGGACCCAAGATTGTTGATGCTTCTTTCATTATCATTCCTGAGTTTGATCTATTTTGAGTTAGGTTGGGTATCCCTTGGATTTCCTTTGTGAACGATGTTGCCTTTTTGGTTCATAAATGTTTGAAATTCGTCCATGAAGGTTCTATGCACGTAGTTTATGAAACTGGTTATAAACCACTAGTGTCGTATGGGGATTTCATATTGGATCACTTTTTGCTTATCGTGGTTGGACCTCTCCCTCCTGGGGGAGATTTTCTATACAAGGCTTATATTAAGTATAAGACTAGGGGCACAAGGTCAAAGGTTAGATATCCAGTGTCCCCCTATGTAGTCTTCGTGAAGGATTCCATGATCACATAGAAGCAAGTTGCTTCTTCCCCCAAGAAAAATGGAAAGGAGAAGCTTGCTCACACTCAAGGGCCTTCTCCTTCTTCTGTATCATCTTCTCTTGCTTCTACTTCTCAGCTTGTTGTGGCCTCTTTGAATATTTCTCTTATGCCTCACATAGGAAGTCTAATAGTGCCTACATGGAGAAAAGCTAAGCGCCAAGTCTTTGAACTTTAAGTTTTACCCATAGTTCCTAGGCCCATTTTATATGGCAAGGGAAAGGTCATCATGGAGCTGCTCCTATGTATTAGCCTCCATAGCCTCCTATTGCTTCTCTACCTGCCCCTAAGATAGAAAATAGGAAGAGGCCCACCACTAAGGCGTCGATCTCTATTTCTCTTCCTATAGTTGTCTTTTCCCCTATGGTTCCTCCTCCTACTCCCACCCAGGGCCCTACCCTTCCACCAACCATGGTTGTGAAGGATACTCCTATGGTTGAGCAACAACTTGTGGCCTCTTCCTAGGCCACATCTTCTAGTGCTCATAGCCAGTGTAACCATCTTGCATGTGAGTGTAAATGCTAGCAAAAGGCTCTCTCCACCGAACACGTAGCCTTGCAAAAGATGGAGGGGGAGCCATTGGCCCATGTTTTGTGTCCTCTTCTACTACTTTGTCTTCTCTTGTTGTTCCTACTTCAATTCCAATCACCTTTGTTTTGCTTCTGACTTCCTTGGCAGGTGTTGATGATCCTCACCTCGAAAGGGTGTAGGTATTCATTGCTCCTTCTATGGAGGCTCCTCTTTTGATGTCCCTCCCGTACATCCCTTTCTTTTCCTACCCTGTAGACATGCCAAACACCACAGTGGTGTTTTCTATGGATTTTTCTTCTTCCTCCTCACCTTTCACTTCTTTTGTGGGGATTTAACATCATCCGTTGAAGCGTAATTTGGAGGATGACCTCACCTCCAGTGGAGGTCAGAAGAAGGGGTCACCTTCTTCAAAAGTGAGTTTTGTTCTGGCATGCACCATCCTTGTGATAGGAAAAGAATGAGAAGAATATGTGAAAAATGGTGATTGTATGTAAGGAGGAAGGATTTGATGTCATTTGAGGGGTGTTTCAGGTGCTTTTTGCTATTCAAAGAGAGCAATGATCATATTTTGGGTTGCCAGTAGATATTTTCCAGAGAATATGAAATTTGCTTATGTTTTCCTATAGATTGGTGTTGTTAGATTGGCATAGTTTGGAGAATGAGGAAGCTATTTTAATTCATTGTTGTGGAAAGCATTCTAGAATAAAATTAAATTTCATGTTTCATATTTCTTTATGTTTCTACATTTATGTATTTAAAATTTCAGTGGTGAAATTGATGCAATCTTGTGTGTTGTATTAAATGGTATCAGAGCATGGTGAGTCTCTTTCATCAGTGGTATCAAAGCTAGTGTCCTTGAGTTTGCATGCAAAAGCACCAATGTGAGGCAGTTTTCACTAGGACCTTGGGTTGGATGAAATGTGTATAAGATAATGTTGGTTGTCCTCCAACATGGATTGAAGTTGGGTAGAAGGTGCACATAGTTCCTCCACTAAGAGAGAGTGGGTAGAGGAAGTGAGAGGTGTGTCTTCCAAAAATATTTGTTGCATAGAGAATAGATATGTATGTGATTCTTGTTGCAGGTATATGCACAAGTTAGAAAAGTAAGTTTGAAGAGGTTGAATATTAAGAGTATAAGGAAAGTGTTTGACGAAATGCCAAAGAAGAAAGGTAAAAAATTTGTCATAGTTGTGTATGCAAGTGAACAAGGAGAAAATCACAAATTCACTTCAAGCTTCATAAGCGAGTAATAAGTTTCAATGAATTTGTTCCAATTCACGGATTCTTTGATTTAACCTCCAAAATGTTGCCAATATTATATTTGATCACACAACCTACACCAAACTTACCTAGATTATCCTTAAAGACTCCATCAAAATTTAATTTTATGGTTGTAGATGAAGGTGGAGACCATCTAGCGACACCTTTGGAATGTCTAGGCTTATCCATGAAAATGGAACACCAAATAGATGTGGCTTTTAAGGAGGTCAATTTATTCAATATCTCAATGACCCACTTCAAAAACTTTTTTTCCTAGAATCATTTTTTAGAATATTGAACATAACTATTTCTAAGATTGATCTTCAATCTTGGAAATTACTTCTTCAAGTTTGGAAATTTCTTTTTGAATATTTTAAAATTGTGTTCAATCCATAAAATATCATATAGTTGGGGGTTTGATCTACCAAATACAAGCATAAATGGAGTCACCATATAAAGATTTCCAATTGAAGAAGTGAAGCAAGCCTCCATATTAAAAAAATACCCTTCCATCCCAACTTTCTAGCTAACCATTTTGAACATTTATTACTAAAATTATAATTCAATAAAAGGTGATATGTATCCTCCTCTTCTTGCCCACTATTAGGAAAAAGAAGGTGTCTCAACCTTTGATTCTTATTAGAATGTTTAATTATTTAATCTTGAAATTATATTTGATAATTATCACATGCTGCTTTGTGAGTTACAACTTGCAATTTCCATTTTTGAGGAGTCAAGTTGGAAGTTACTATTTATTAGTGGAGTTGAACATGAAGGAAAATTCTATTTCATGTTGAGTTTGCATGGAATGTGAGATTTTTGGAGGTACAGTTATATTGGCAAGTGCAAATTTTACATGTGCAGGTTTAGTGACAATTGGCAGTTGCAATACTTCATGTGTTGGAAATTGAAAACTTACCGTTATGCATGTGTAGTGCTTTTGGCACTTTCCATGTTACATCTTCAACCTTTGGCATTCAATTTTAGAAATGTATAATTAGTGCATTGTAAGCTCCTATATATTGAGAACTTGTATTTTGTTGTAATTTTTTTTGTTAAAGTACTGTTATGCTGTCGAAATTACTCTAGAATCAAGAAGTGTGAAGAATATTGCAAGAGCATACCTCTACAATTATATTGTAAATTTTTTATTGTTGTTGAATAATATAATTGAGTTGTGTTTTGGAGGGAGGGGTTTTTCCCCCAAAAAGGGCTTCCCCACATAAATTATATGTAATTTTTTCATTGTTTATATGTTTTTGATATGTATGTGCATCTAAATCTGTAACAATTTAAAGGTGTTTAAGAAATTTTTACAATTCTCTCTTGCTTAGATTGGTGAAGGAAGCACTTTCATGCACTCGACCTCCTTTTAGTTGGTATCAGAGCTTGGCCAACCTTGATTTCATTTTTGGGTTTGAAGGGTATTTTGAGCTAATCTCTATTTTAGTGGGATTTTTGCAAAAGAATATTTTATGACGTTGTAGGAAAAAGATGGCAAGAACATCCAATAGAACAAAATGGACAAGTTTAATGGTAAAAAATTTGAGTTATGGAAGTTAAAAAATGGATGATATGCTTGTGGATAGAGATCTATGGGCCACAATATCAAAATTCAAATCTCTAGGGAGATCTAAGTCTCTTTGCAATTCTAAGGGAAAATATTGGAATTGCGATAAATCTGGCCATTTCCACAAAGAGTGCAAGGAGGAGAAGAAAAAGAAAGGTAAAAAAATTCTTAGACTTCGACTCTAAAAAATCCTCTCAATATGATGTAGATGCTTTTGTCACAGCCTTGGCAACCCATGCATCAGAAGATGTGTGATTAATAGACTATTATGCTTCTTTCCACATAACCTCTCAAAGGGGTTGGTTCTCAAAGTATGAAGAATATGACGATGTGAAGGTATATTTGGGTGATGAATCTCATCTAAATATTGTTATTTGTGGTAGAGTCAATATTAAATTCCTTGATGGTAGAGCTATGTTACAAGAGGACACATCCCTGCCCCTCAAACCCTCGTCCATGTTCCCTGAGGAATTTTGGGGATGTGGGGATGTTAGGGGATGTCCCCTAGCTATCCCCTCCAAATCTAGAAAATGTAGAAACATCTCAAAATGAATCCTCAAAATTGGAGATGACAAGAAATACATAGGGGATGCCTGGCCATCCCCAAGGTGGTGACCATGGATGTCTCAAATGTCCCTTAACTATTTCGGGGACAACTAGGCCTCCCCTATTGATTTTTTTTAATAATGTTTTTAAAAATAATCATTCATAACATTAAAATAAAAGTTTGTTAATATATCATGACAACACTATAACAACAATTTAACAAGTAAATTAATCATGAAAGCAACGACACCAACAACTATAGTATAACAATAATAAATATATCATGATTCAAATTCATAGTTAATGATATAAGTTGCATAATAGTTAATATTAACATAAATAATTTGGATTTTTTATTTCAATGTTTCATTGTTTAAAAAAGCATCAAAAAAATTCAAAATTATTCATATGGTATTAGAGTGCAAAAGAGATTAAAGGTAAAATTACCATGGTCTGGTACAATGTGGTATTGTGTGAGAAGTACAAACAAACAATTTCTTTTCGGAATGTGGTTGGAATGTAAGCTCCTATAAACATCATCAAACATCAGTTTAACATTGTCATGTTATATTGTTGTTATTATACTAGTGCTATTAAATTCTAGAGATTTGACACACACACTCTCTCTCTCTCTCTCCCTCTCTCTCCCTCCATATATATATTTCCATCCCTTGTTGTCCCCAAAAACTAGCCCCAAACTTCCATCCCTAAAATGTGTCCCCTATCATCCCACCATCCCCATCCTAGAAATGTTGTGGAACATTGTGGTAGAGTGAAGGGGATTGAAAGTGTCTTGCATATCCCGAGTTTGGCACGAAACCTACTCTCAATGATTAAATTGAATGATTCAAGTGTGTAGGTTATTTTCTCGAGTGGAGAATGTAAGATGATGAGAGGGGCTATGATGTTGGCTAAGGGTGTTTGGATTGACACCATGTACAAGCTAGATACATGCACATTCTAGTGCAATAGTTCTTCTAACAAGCCAAAGAAGAGACCTTTGGATTCTTCATCCTCACTGTCGGATCAAGTAGAGAAGAAGTATGTAGTATCTACATTTTATGGTCGTGCATTTTTGGTACCTAAGGGTGCTCATTCCTCGAGAATGAAGCTTCCTAAAAAGAAGACAATGTTGTGGCATCAATGACTTGGTCACATTGGTGAGCAGGGTCTTAGAGCCATAAAATATAAGATCATTGTTGAAGTCCTTGATGATTGTGATCTCGAGTTCAACTTTTGTGAACATTGTGTATATGGAAAGTAACACCGTGTTTATTTTTATTCTAGTTTTTATAAGTCTTCTGGGGTTTTGAACTATGTGCACGCAGATGTATTTGGTCTTGTGAATGCTTTGTTGTTATCTAAATCTATTTACTTTGTATAATTCATAGATGATTATTGTAGGGAATTTATTTATTTTCTCATAGGTAAAGATGAATTCTTTAGTTAGTTCAAGGAGTTAAAGGATCTTGCTGAAAATTATACAAGTAGAAAGATTAAGTGTTTGAGGACTAACAATTGTGTTTTGTTCAGCAGAATTTGACAAGTTTTATAAAGAGCATGGGATTGAGAGACATAAGACAACTCCATACACCCCACAAAAAAATGGAGTTGCGGAGAGGATGAACATGATGTTGATGGAGAGTGCTAGGAGTGTGTTGAGCAGTGCTAGACTTGAGCAAAAGTTTGGAGCTAAAGCCATAACAATTGCATATTATTTAATCAACAAACCTCCTACATCGACTCTTTTGATAAGACACCCATGGAGGCATGGTCTAGTAAAAATATTTCGATGAGACATCTCAGAGTATTTGGTTGTGAATCTTACACTTATGTTCCAATTGAGAAGAGGTCTAAGTTGGAGAATAAGGTAGCTAAATGTATCTTCATCGGCTATGTTGTTGGTGTGAAGGGTTACAAGATTTGGGATCTAATGGTCTAGAAGGTTCTCTATAGCATAAGTATGACTTTTTTTAGAGATGAAACCTTCCACTATTGAGTTGTAGTTGGAGAAAGAGGAGAAATGGGAGGTAGTTTAGATTCCACCTACTCAATGAAAAAATAACTACGTACTCCTATTGGACTTGATGATGAGGAGAGTTAAAGAAGCTCTAAACTTTTTCAAGAAGAAGAATAACCTCAACCTTAGCAATTTAGGTCTACGAGAGATAGGCAACAATCTGATAGGCTTGGATATTCAATTGAAAGGTTTGGTTATTCATTGTTGGATTCTAGTTGCATTTTTGCTTTGATTGCTAATACTAATGAGCTTAGGACTCTTAGAGAGGCTATGGGTATAAGTGATGCAAATTGTATGCATGTAAAATGGATATAATAGAAATATGCATAAAAATAGCTTAAATCAAACCAAAATGCATGAAAACCTCAAAAGAAATCAAATACATGCAAACATCAAAAGATTGAATGTATTACATTGAGATGTTGAAGATTTGAATGTGGTTTCTCATGAATCCAACAACATAATAGTAGCATAAAATATGCTGATCTAAAAATGGGATGAGAGGCCTCTTCTTTATAGAAAACCAATTTCAAATGAAGGGCTAGGATTGAAAGATGAAGAATAATGTTGATCAATGGATGAGATTGCTTAGAAGCAAAGAAAAATAGGGTTAGGGAAAAATAGGGTTTTGTTAAGGATGGACAGTGGAGATTAAAAGCGATGTAGGAGCATCCATGGCTCAGTGCAATCCTATGTCAACTTGAAGATTTTATTTTTGAATTTTTGAATTTTGGTGTGTTGGATTTCATGTTTGTTTATTGAAATTCATGTTTTGAGGTGAAATTAAATATCTTGTAATGTGAGGAAAATTTTAATTTAAAATTGATTTCAATTTGGGTCAAATTGGTGAAGGGGAATCATGGAGGATATGCTTTAAAACTGAAAAAGCAGAATTTTTTTTTTTATGGTGTGGATTTATTGGAGCGATTAAATCCATTTGTAACTTATATTTTAAATTTCCACAGCTCCTAAAAAATAGGAATTGAGGAGGTGGGCGCCCAAGTTGTGGATTTTTCTTTTTTGCTTTATTTGGGAAAGCATTAAAGTCATTTAAAAGCCATATTTTATTTTGGCTAAGTTTGGAAGATTTAAAACAAATATTTTATGCATATTTTAATTTTTAATTGGATTTTATTTACTTCTTGGAGGTGGAGGTGTTGATTTTCTTGTGGGGTTATGGAATGCAATGGAAATGTCATTCTAGGAAAGCATGAGAAGATAAAAGTGAATTTCTTTCATTTTGAGTTAATTTTTCATAGGAAAAACATAGGAAGATAGGAGGAGGTTGTGGCTTACCTCCAAGAGTGGATTTTATGGTGTGTTTGCAAATTTGAAAGTATTTTTTTGCAAGGCACAAAGACTACCTAGTGTTGCAGATTGAAGAGTTTGAATGGTGGAAGTGATTTGTTGTGCAAGTGTTGGAGAAGCTTTATTACAAGCTTTGATTTGCTACTACAAATATTTTGTTTTTGAGTCTTGTAAGGCTTGATGCAGCCTTTTCCATCATTGGATTGCAATAATTCATTTTCCCATTTGTTGAATCAAGAAATTTCCAGTTGCATATTGCAATCTTGGATTGGAAATTGTATTGCAAAATTTTTTGTGTTGTTGAATGGTGTTTGTGAGATATTTAATTTAATTTGCAGCAATTTAAATTATCTTCAATAGCTCATAAATTATTGGTATCAGATCAGCAAGATCTTGAGTGTGTAATAGACCACCGAAGAGAGGCAGTTGCACCAGGAAGTTGTGTTGTGGGCATTGAAAAAAAATGGATTGGAGAGGAGCCCATCATGGTAGATGCAAAGGAAGAGGAAGAGTGGACAATTTTTTTCCATGATAATGATTTTAGAGATTTGAGAAGACAAGTAGAGGCACTTCAAGAAGAGATAAGAAAAGGGTTTGCACAAATAAGGGGACCTAATAGTGATGAAGAAGAAGCTTCAGAGAATGCTAGCTTGAACACTAAAAAAAAGAGGAAATTACAACAGTTGCAAATGACCCATTGTTGAGGGCTTTTACAAAAAATGGGAAAGAGACCAAAAATTGATGTTCCTACCTTCAATGGAAGCTTAAATCCAGAGGAACTCATAGACTGGATCAATGAAATGGAGGAGTATTTTGAGTTTGAAGAAATTGGAGACCCAGATAGAGTGAGATTTGCTAAGACAAGATTGAAGGGTCATGCTTCAATTTGGTGGAGAAGAATTCAATTGGAAAAATGAAGAAAAGGAAAAGAGAAAATTACAAGATAGGATAAAATGGTAGAGAAAATGAAAAGGCAATTCATTCTAGTAGACTATGAGCTGAAATCGCTTAAAAAGATGCAAAACTTGAAGCAAGGGAGCAAGACAGTAAAGGAGTACACAAAAGAGTTTCATAGAATACTCATTAGAACTAGACATTTTGAGGCAACTAAGGAGAAGGTTGCAAGATATCTTAATAGTTTGACGTCAAGCATACAAGAGGAGATGACATTGGTGCAAACTGTGACTATGGAAGATGCTTACCGGATTGCCTTGAAGATTGAAGAAAGGATGAACAAGAGATTTGAAAATTAAAAAAAAAAGAGGAAAACGTCATGAAGATACGGTTGAAAGAAGAGCATATGAAGAAGATGATGATCAGAAAAATCAGAAAAAAGGAGGCCAAGGCAGCAACAAACAACATAGGAATGAAATTTTTTTTGGGCCAAGAGATCAAAATCAGAGAGGTAGAGGAAGATCGGGTAGAGGTTTTGGAAGAGAAACCTTTCAAGGAACTTGTTTTAAGTGTGAGGAAGAAGGTCATAGAGCATATGATTGTCCTCATAAAGAGGAAACACCAAGAAGGACTGAAAATTAGAATAGGGCAGCAAATGTGAATAGAGAAAATGCAAGATCATCACATTCCAAAGAAATAGAAGATGGTGAAACTTTAATGGCTAGGAGAACACTGTTAAATGAAGATGATAAATCCATTCAAAGGAGAAGTTTTTTTAGGACAAGATGAAAGTGTGAAGGAAAGGCATGTAATGTCATTATTGATAGTGGAAGCATAAACAACCTTGCATTTGATGAAATAGTAAGAAAATTGCAGCTAGAAAGGAAGAAGCAACCGAATCCATATCAGATAGCATGGGTACAAGATGACAAGAAGCTTTTGATCAACGAACAATGTGAGGTAAAATTTAAGATAGGAGACTATTATGATGAAGTTTTGTGTGATATTCTCCCAATGGATGCTTTTCATATTCTTCTAGAAAGCCCTTGGCAATTTGATAGGAAGACAATGCACGATGGTTATGCCAACATGTAGACATTGATGAAGGATGGAGTGAAACACAAATTGAAGTCATTTAAAGAAGAAATGGGTAATGTTAGCAGCAATGCTAGGTATTGTTTGGTTGATGAAATCATACTTTTAGATGGTATGAATCATGAATATGTTAGCTTTGTTGACACTAACCATGAAGAAGATGAGAAAGGTGAATTATTGACTCGGATTGAAGAAGAGATCTCAAGTGGAAAGAAGGTAGCAGCAAAGGGTAAGGTAAAATTCTGATTTTATTGTTTATCTTGATGAGAAAGAGAGTGAAGGAGTAGATAAGTTTGTTGCAGCAGAATTTTCTTTTGATAAATTTGAATTGGAAGAGTTGAGTGTGAAGGTTAATGAAGAGTTTTCTAAAGAATACTTGTTTGAGAACAATGGAGGTGATTTTTTTTATTAGTGGTCATGGTTCCTTGTCATCTAATGAGGGAATTAAGTCTTTTGATGATAGTAATAATGCTGTTTTGAGTGAAGGAAAACAATTTGCAGCAATATCATGCCTTTCAGAAGGCATTGAAACAGTGGAATTTCATGAAGGAAACATAGTTGAAGGAAGCGGAAAAGGTGGGACAACGATTGAGGAAACAAATACATTTGTTTTGATGAAGGAGAAGGTATAATTTTAATTGTTAGTTCTAATTTTGATGAAGTATATTGGTGGGACAATAGATTTGATGCTTTGAATTACATGATGGGTAGTAGAAGAAGGATGAAGCATGGTAATGTTGTAAGTTTGCAGAAAGTGGTGCATAGAAATATTTCAGTGGACAAGGAAATGCGGTGGATCCAAGATAGACATAAGGTCAACAAATGTTTCTAAATGCAAATCATGAAACATTTCTTTCTACTGTGGGTGTCTGATGCATGATCATCCATGGCTCAATGCAATCCTGTGTCAACTTGAAGGTTTTATTTTTAAATTTTTAAATTTTGGTGTGTTGGATTTCATGTTTGTTTATTGAAATTCATATTTTGGGGTGAAATTAAATATCTTGTAATGTGGGGAAAATTTGAATTTGAAATTGATTTCAATTTGGGTCAAATTGGTGAAGGGGAATCATGGAGAATATGCTTTAAAATTGAAAAAGCGGAAAAAAACAATTTATGATGTGGATTTATTGGAGCCATTAATGCCATTTGTAACTCATATTTTAAATTTCCACAATTCCTAAAAAATAGGAACCTAGGAGGTGGGCACCCAAGTTGTGGATTATGCTTTTTTGCTTTATTTGGGAAAGCATTAAAGTCATTTAAAAACCATATTTTATTTTGGCTAAGTTTGGAAGATTTAAAACAAATATTTTATGCATATTTAAATTTTAAATTAGATTTTATTTACTTCCTGGAGGAGGCGTTAATTTTCCTGGGGGGTTTTGGAATGCAAGCTAAATGTGAATGAAATGCATTGGAAATGTCATTCTAGGAAAGCATGAGAAGATAAAAGTGAATTTCTTTCATTTTGAGTTAGTTTTTCATAGGAGAAACACAAGAAGAGAGGAGGAGGTCGTGGCTTACCTCCAAGAGGGATTTTATGGTGTGTTTGCAGATTTGAAAGTGTTTGCAGGGCATAGAGACTACTTAGTGTTGCAGATTGAAGGGTTTGAATGGTGGAAGTGATTTGTTGTGCAAGTGTTGGAGAAGCTTTATTGCAAGCTTTGATTTTCTGCTGCAAATATTTTGTTTTTGAGTCTTGTGAGGCTTGATGCAGCCTTGTCCATCATTGGATTGTAATAATTCATTTTCCCATTTGTTGAATCAAGAAATTGCCAGTTGCACATTGCAATCTTGGATTGGAAATTGTATTACGAAATTTTCTATGCGTTGTTGAATGGTGTTTGTGAGCTATTTAATTTAATTTGTCGCAATTTAAATTATCTTCAATAGCTCATACATTATAAAGGTAGTGTCACATGATCAAGGTTGGAGGTTAATTGAGATGAGAAGAGATAAGAATGGCATGAATAAAGAGGTTGGCACAAAAAAAGAGGTTGCTGGAGTAAATTGAATAATTATAAAATTTATTTAATTTAGGAGGGAAAGTGAATAGTTAAATAATTAAAACAATTATTTAATTATAGAAGAAGAGGGAAAAGTTGACTTTTAAATTAAATAACAATTTAATTTAAAAGTAGAGAAAAATGACAAATTGGTAAAATAATTAAAATAATGAAAAGCATGAAGTTTCCACAGTCCATAATAATCAAGTGTCAATTTCTGCATTGAAACTGTGTTAATTTTTTACATCAACGTTTTGGGTCATACACCATGATCCATCATCAAGATGATATGCAAACAATAAAGAGAGAGAGAATCAAAATAAGATCATGAATAAAAAGCTAATGAATAATTAAATAATTTAAATATTATTTAATTATAGAAGGATAATGAAAATGAATAGTTAAATAAATAAAAATTTATTTAATTAAAGAGAGAAAAGATTAATTAGAGACATAATTAAATAAATATAATTTATTTAATTAATCAAAGAAAGAATAGCAAAGGGGAAATGAATTAATTAAATAATTAAAATTATTTAATTAATAGAGGAATATGACCTTAGACTATAATAAAATAATTAAAATTATTCAATTATGTGGGGGAAAAAGAGGAAAATGACGCTTATAGGCCTAAGACATTTTTCCCCTCTTTGAGACGATGTTGCAACTAAGAGAAGTAACATCATTTAAAAGAATACAACATAATGGGTAGGAAAGGGATTAGGACTAGAAGCATGATGCCCTAGTCACTAGCGAGGATGAGGAAGAATAATGAGGAGGTAGTGGTATGCCCCATCAAGAGGACATGTGAGTTCAAAGAACACGAGTGTGCTCTTAAAATGGATGAGAGGACTAAAAGGAGGAATGATAAAAGGATAGAGGAAAATATATAAGGATGATGAAAATGTGGATGGAGAGGGAGGATGGATGATCAATATATTGCAATGATATGAGCAACCTAGATTTGATATTGTACTTGACATTATGCACCAAGGTACATAATGAACCAAGATGACAATGTGCCTAGTATGTGATAAAAAGGTTAGGTGCAAACATATGCCCCATAACACCATGATATGGAAGACCATGATGCCTTTGTGACAATGAAATGCAAAAAACCATGAGAAATGCAAATAATGATAAACCACACAAGCAACAAACAAGTATGCACAACAAACCAAAAACAACCAAGGATTATGCTCCAAGTCAAGTTGAAAACTAATTAGTGGATTGATTGATGGTGAAAGCCATGGATGAAGAAATGGTTGCATTAAATAAAAATAATACATAGGATTTGATACCTTTTCCCAAAGGATAGAAACCCGTTGGATGTAAATGGGTGTTCAAGAGAAAATTAGGCCCAGATGATAGTGTTATAAGGCATAAGAATCGGTTGGTCACTAAGGGTTGTTCTCAAGTGGAGGGAATTGACTATGGTGAGATTTTCTCTCTTGTTGTGAAGCTAACATCTATTTGGTTCCTATTATCACTAGTAGTAACATATGATTTAGAAGTGAAACAGATAGGTGTGAAGATAATGTTTCTTCATGGTGACTTGGAGGAAGAAATTTATGTCACAACTAGAGCATTTCGTAGTTAAAGGTAAAGAACATTTGGTATGCAAGTTGAAAAAGTCGTTGTATGGTCTTAAACAATCTCCTAGGATGTGGTACCAAAAATTTGACACCTATGTGTTGTCTTTGGGATTTATGAGATCTAAATTTGACCATTGTGTTTATTACAAATCTAATAATGGTTACATTCTCATACATTGTACATAGATGATATGTTATTTTTGGGGATGGTAACAGTTTGATTTCAGATTTGAAGTCTCAATTGTTAGCACAGTTTGAGATGAAAGGTCTTGGTGCATTAAGGTATATTCTAGGGATGGAGATTAGAAGAGACAAAACTAACAAAAAGCTTTGGTTAAGCCAGAAAAAAGTATGTGAATTTAGTGTTGGAAAAATTCAACATGATAGCTTGCAGACAATTAGTTGTTCCTAAAATTTAGGGGACACACATTTCTGTGGAGGATTTTCCAAAATCTCTTATTGAGATGGAGGACATGACTAGAGTACCATATGCGAGTGTTGTTGGTAGTCTAATGTATGCTATGGTCTGTACGAGGCTAGACATTGTCCAAGCACTAGGAGTCTTTAGTTGGTTTATGGTTAGTCCTGAATGGATACATTGGGATACAAATAAGAGAGTGCTTAGATATTGGTGGAGTACTTCCAAGTATTCCCTATATTTTCATGGTTATCCTACAGGACCTCAACACTAAGTGAGTATTTGTGGGTATGTGGATTCAAATTGGTTAGGTGACATTGATAGCAAAAGATCCATTAGTGGATTTGTGTTCACGATATTTGGTGGTGCTATTAGTTGGATGAGTAAGCATCAAGTTGTAGTCACTTTGTCCACTACAAAAACAAAGTACATGGCAACTACTCATGTTTGTAAGAAAGCCATTTGGCTTAAGATGTTGTGTTCTGATATTTATTTTGATGTAGAACACATTACTATCTGTTGTGAATCATAGTGCCATTTTCTTAGCAAAGAATCCTACTTTCCATGCCAAAACAAAACACATTGATGTTCAATTTCATTTTGTTCATGATATGGTAGAATATGGAAAGGTGAAGTTGAAGAAGATTGATACTTTGATGAATGCTGCAAATACATTGACAAAGCCAATGATCATTGATAAGTTCAGATGGTGTCAGAGTCTATGGGCCTTACGACCTCTAGTAGATAAATCCTATTTTTCCATTGGCTCTTCAAAGGTGTTTGACAAGTGGGAGAATTTAAGGAAAAATGTGTCTCAACCCTTGATTATTCTTAGCAAGTTTAATTATTTTATGTTGAAATTATATTTGATAATTATCCCATGTTGCTTTGTGAGTTACAATTTGCAGTTTCTATTTTCAAGGAGTCAAGTTGGAAGTTACTGTTTACATGTGGAGTTATGCGTGAAGGCAATTTCTATTTCATGTTGAGTTTGCATGGAATGAGATTTTTTGAGGTGTATTTATATTTTGGCAAGTGCAAATTTTGCATGTGTAGGTTTAGTGACAATTAGTAGTTGCAATATTGCATGTGTTGACAATTGGAAACTTACCCTTATGCACATGTAGTGATTTTGGCACTTTCCATGTTGCATCTTTAGCATTTGGCATTCAATTTTAGAAATGTCTAATTAATGCATTGTAAGCTCCTATATATTGAGCACTTGTATTTTGGAGTCGTGGAATGTGTTTTTGTTGAAGTTCCGTTATGTTGTTAGAATTACTCTAGAATCGAAAAGAAGTGTGAAGACTCTTGCATGAGCATAGCTCTGCAATTATATTGTAACTTATTTGTTGTTGCTGAATAATATAATTGAGTTATGTTTTGAAGTGTGAGGTTTTTCTTCAAAAGGGTTTTACCCACATAAATTCTATGTAATGTTTTCATTATCTATTTTTGATATGTATGCACATATAAATTTGTAACGGTTTAAAGGTGTTTAACATTTTTTTGCAACTCTCTCTTGTTTAGATTGGTGTAGGAAGCATCTTCTGTGCACTCAACTTCCTTTCACCCACAAAACACACATTTGAAAGAAGCAAAAATGTCCAATTTTCTTATCTTTTTTGCTATTAATATTTTGCAATGGAATATGTTTTAATCAATTTGAATGCCCTAGTTTTGATTGTTCCTAGGAAACTAGTTAAAAATTGTGCCTAGTGGGAAGAGCTTGGTTTAGATTAAAAATTATTTGTTTATGTACATTATTTGTGTTTTTCAATTATAAATATTTGTAAAGATGTATAAGTGGTATCTCTTTATTAGCAAAATTATATAACTATGTGTAATATAAAGACAATTTTGAAAGTAGTAGTCTCTCAAGACTTGTTTGGTAGACATAAGAGATCATCAATTTTTTTAAAAAATGGAATTAAATAAATACGAGGATTTTTTTTGTTTGTTAAAGTAGTTCCAAGACACATTTTTGGGTGAATCCAACTTGAGGGAAAATGATTTTTTTAATCTTATTAGTTATTTTTGCATGTAGAATATACATTGAGTTTTAGCTAAATAACAATTATTTGTTGTACCTTGTGACTAATTTGCATTTTCTAACTAATAGTTGATTTTCATTGTTTGTAACAACCATCTTGCTCTTTTTTTATGGATTCAATTGAGTAACATAGATATCAATATCTTTGCCTTTAATTAGATTATATTTTGAGTAAGAAAACACCTATTCTAGAAGCATCCTTTGGCTAAGTTGCCATGAGCAAGGGAATCCATTCTATCAAAGTCACCTAGAGATTGAAATTGAGTCAATCACACCTCTAAGGATTTTGAGCTTTGGTGGATGTTAAAAAACATCACTATCCTCACTACTCGGGCTTAGCCCCTTTGATATCTTTCTCAAATTTTAAAAAGTAGCAAATAATTAATTTATATATAGTTTGATTTACCAAAATAATTAAGGTCTTATTGGCCAATAAAACAATTTTTACAAGAGAACAATAAAGTTTATTAATACTTATTAAAGTGCAAAAATGAGATAAAATCCTCTCATGGTCAGTACCTAGAACTTATTCAACATTGAAAAAAATCACTTTCCCATCTATAATTAACTTAATGATCTACAAGACTTTCCTAATAGAGACTGGTCACTTGTTTCACTTAAAGTTTTTAATGTGAACATTATTTATTTTTCATAATATAATCCTTCTCAACATAATTATTTAAAATGCCTACAACTATATTATATACACATGAGAGAAAAATAAATTTAATTATTAAAGTATATGAGTGTCATAATTTGAGCACTTATGATATTGTGTTCAAATAGCTTTAGGGATGAAGATGAAGTTTCTCATTTGAGGCCTCACCAATTCAAATAGGTCAACCTTGAGATTTGATCAATGTTAAGAGAGGACAATAGCTACTCACTATAACATCTTATTTCATAATCATCCTCTTATAAGCAAGTATTTTGGATAATGGAGATTACAAGTCAATGTAATATGAAATAGACAATATGTAAACTACTTAGAACTGCAAGATAAAAGTACGGATTTCCATTGGACCCAACTCGACAATCATGTCACTACCATCTACAGGACCACCTCTTACACTCCCAACTTCTGTGGCATTATCATCTATTACCATCCAATTTAATCTCTTTAATTCTGACTTCTCTTGATTAGCTGACAAACTCATCTCCTTTATTTTCAATACCTACAATTATTGATCATTCAGTTAATAAAAAATTGATGAAAAAATAATGAAGACAATTTGAATAGATGATATAGGTTTTTACCGTTTTAGTTGAGAAAACCTTTTTTAGCTCAACTTTTGCAATTTGTGAATATAATGAGTCTTCCCCTGCCTATTGGTCCATGCATACTAAATAGTTAGAAATAAATAATCCAATAATCTCTTATTCGTTGCCTAAGTATTTAAAGTTAATCTTACAAATTACATAAAAATAAGTCACTAATACAATGCCATAATTTATTTAATTTTTGAAGATTCATTTCACAAGTGTTGATGTATCTCTTAACACTTTCATTTCAATTTTATCATGTCAACACCCATAGATAAGGAAAAGCTTGGAAAATGGATATTTTGATTGTGTAGATGCTTGCACACATCTTCAAATACAAAATTAACAATGAAGCAACCTAAGGAAGAAAATCAGCCTTACAAATAGACAATTTAATAAGAAATACACATTTTGTAATTATACATGCAAAACTAGTGTATCTTCAAGTTTATGAGACGAGAAACATAGGGATGTGGAGATGTTGTTTTGGAGTCTTTTTTTTTCTAATTTGGGGATGGTGGGGGCAATTATTTAAATATTTAAATTACTTAAAAAATTAAAAGCAACTAAATTTAAAAAAAAAAATACAATATGCGGAATTTGCAATGATAATCCTCTCTTTAGTTTTTAAGGGATTTTAGCATTTTTCTTATCATTTTCTATTTTATACACTAAATTTAGCAAGTTGTCTAGTTTTATAAAGGATGTCCCCTCCGAGTCATCAAAACATCTGAGATATTGGCTACTTCACTTAGGATGCATTCCCTAAAACACCTCTCTTTCTATGTTTGCCCATGAAAAGAAATGCTAGATATGTATGAAGATTTTTTGTGCTTGAGATTAATGATGCAAAGGGACTCTAAAGTTGAAAGAAAGGGGGAACAAAACTTACTATCCAATCCATTACAATCTTTCGTATCGTTAGCATTTTAATTTGCATCTTTTAGTGTGACACAAAACAAAATAGATGTGTGATAGAATAATTTTTTTGATTAGAAGGGAAAGCTCCCTATAAACAAAACTAACCTAACCTTATCAACATGTCCTTGTTATTTATAATCTATATAGTGTTTTCATGGTGGCTCATGCTTGCGTTGAACAAAACTAAAGGTGTGTCTTTCTAGATTTACCTAGGGCAAAAGGTTGATATGCAAAAAGGTTTTCTATGATTTTGACTAAAATTAAACCCTACAACTATCACACTTATGTTGTTAAGCTAAAGACTAAAAGTAAACCATAAAACTATCATTCTTACGTTGCTTAGCTAAGGGCTCATATTGAGGAGTGCAACTACAAAAAAAGCTAGGATAGATTTTAACAAACACAAGATTCAATAAATCAAAATAAGGGGATGCCATATAATAAAACAACCTAACCAGTTCATCAAGTCTAGCAATACAACTGCAATTAATAGTAAAAGCACTCTAACTGACTTAATCTACACATACGTAAGATGTTATAAGCTAAACATGGTAGTTGCATTTAAAACTACAATGAATGGCTTAACACCTACAATACAAAGCTTTCAATAAGTGGCATTCAACTTATAAAAGCACAATTATTTAGAACATCTCAATAACAAATTAGAAGTAGAAAATACATTAGTAAGTTCTATTGAATGAATGCTAATGAATCCTCTCAAAATAAGTGCCCAAAGCACTTATTTGTAACCATTTATACTATTTTGTATGAAAATTTTGGACATATAACCAACAGTCCTTCACTAAGAATAGGTTTCTTTATCACAATATTCTATCCACTAATGCTAAACCCTACCTCATGCAATCTTTAGTTAGAATCCTCTGAAAAATAAACACTCTAGAAGGTCATCTAAAAATAGCTAGTCAAATAGAATTCTTCTGCAAGTGTTAGGAAAGTATAGTGGGTGCATTTGTGAGCGTATGAGGGCTGAAATTAGGGAAAAGTATTTTGCAATTTCTTTTATGAAATTGCATGAATGTATGTTGGTTGATGAAAAACCTCAATTGTCTCGAATGAATCAGGCTACATGACTATATATTGCCTCTGCTGAACATTGCACACAGGCTCTTGTGCGTGATAATGATGATATAAGGCAAGTTATGGGGATGGAGGGAGGGCAAGATGAAAATCAACCATAATTTATGGAGGAATAAGAGTTTCTTTGGTGAAAGAAAGAAAAGTATTATTCAATATCTGCATATAATGGATAATGTGCATCTTATTTTTTCCAGGATTGGCTCGATGTAGATAAAGAATAGCTCCACAAAGATAAGGAATTTTGAATGTGCTTATTTTTAATAGAAAGAAGACTTGAGAATGCAGTGCTATCAGGATGAAAAAGCTTATGCGGTTTGAATGTTAGTGGTTATTTCAACATTATTTTTTGGGATTTCATAGTGTTGGCGTAATAACTAACACCTTTGGAGTGCAAGTTGGTATAGACAGCTATGCACACTACGTGATGAGTGCTCTTCAAATTAGGAGGGGAAGCTCCCTTGTTGTGCGGACAAAATGCTTGAAAAAGTAAAGTAAACTAATTCTTATCTTTTTGTCTCAGCTAAAAGAGGCACAAGGTTTGCGAAAAACTTCAAGCATTGCAACTAAGGATTTTTTGGTTTCGTAAGTCTTTAACTACAATTCAAAACTAACTAGCTTAAACTATCCAATCTCCTCAAGAAATTAGAGAATGAGGAAACGGAGCGGGAATGATTTTATACGATAAACTTTAGGTACAGATTCACAACGTGAAGGCAAGGTGGGCTCAACTATTTGCTTGGCTGGGAAGAAGTTTATTAACACGACAAATATACAATAAACTGGGTACAAATTCACAACGTGAAGGAAAGGTGGGCTCAACTATTTGCTCATTCGAATAGGCTTATTAGAAACAAAACATAAAGGATAGCCAACTAAGACAATAAATTGCATAGGCGAGACACACATACAATTTACGATTGAACTAGTCACTATATCTAACTAAGATAAGCATTCACCATAATAACAACATGAAACCCGAGTGGCATAACAATTCATCATCATTATAAATACTTGTAAACAAATACACAATAAGAAATATTACAGGCAAGGTGGGCTCAACATATATTACTCTCTCGTGCAAAACTTAATTACAAATGATCAAAAAGCTCTTATTTATAGACATCAAAAGGTGTAGGGAACCCTAAAATCACCTTGAGTCAACTACAGTCTTGCAAGCATGCAAGATTTTATTACTAAACCCTAATAAAGAAAACTATACAGTTAACTGGAAGGCTACCATCAATTAACTGAAACAACGCTAATCTAAATGGACATGTGCAAGCATGCACGTCCTTATTGAAATAAAACTAAGAGAAAACTCCAACTATACATTGATAATTCCAAGAAGACATAACATGATATGTGGAACAAGTTAACTCAGAGAGAAGTGTTGAGTTAACTATTGTGTTTGATGTCTATCCTGAAAGGTGGGACCTGAAGTCCACTGGCCGTGATCTCGTGCAAGTAACCCCTCCATGAGGTTGTTGACTGCATCGACATCTAAAGGTCGTCACATGTCTCAATTATTACTTTACTGCTTGTCAGCAACTCAAGCAATCCTGGAAATCTTCGCACACTTAAACTGACATTTCATTGACTAGTAACTCTGGCGGCTCTATAACTGAAGTGATGGCCACTCTTTCTTTTGCAGCTTGATGCTTCTCACATTTTTTTCACGCTTTTCTCTATGGAAGAGTGTTGCTTGATGAAACCGCAAAGTTTGATTGCAAACCCTCTAATTGTGAGAAATGCAAACAAACTTGCTGCACAAGTAGAATTCCAACGGTATCAACCCTCTAAACTAGCCTTTGGAAGACAATCAGCTATACGAGGCATGGAACCATATGGACTTGAGTGACTACGCTTGTCAACCCTCCGAATGCACTTGATACAAATTGGTGTCAACTTTTTTGATGAAGTAATGAATTAAGACCGATTTGGTCTTGAATTCCGTCTGCGTGAACTGCATTCTAAAAAACTCGCCCGTTGACTATAAACTCAACTATATTCTAACAACTTTCTCCAGAAGCTGAAAGTGACTCGCTGAGGCTAAAAATAGCTTGTCGAAGGACAATTTTCAACAAAAATTCTGAGATGTGGGTTTTGTGCAAAAAATGATTCTAAGATAACTCACAACGTTAGAATTGTGAAAAAATGCATTTTAGCTTGACACAGAAAAGCTTTTCCGAAAAAAACTAGGGGCAGCAGGGGCTGCGGGGGGCAATTTTTCCGTGAAAATTTGAAATATGGGTTTTGTCCAGAAGTCGATTCTAAGACAACCCACAATGTCATTCAAAAAATATCGATTTCTACCCCACCATGCAAAGGAATTTTAGTTGAGAAAATCAAAGCCTCGAGATTTGAAGCTTCAGAGTAAATTTTCTTGAAAAATTCTAACACATGGGTTTTGTAGAGGAAGTTGTACACAACCAACCCAGATGATTAGATTTGTCAAAAGTCGTCGAATCTTGGACAAGCAAAGAAAACCTAAGACGAGAATAGAAGAATTTAAGACAAAAGATAGAAGTATTAAGTTTTTGCTTATGCTAAAATCGCCATCTTGTCTGAAGTTTGTTGATTAATCTGGACTTGTACCTACAAGGAAATCCAAAAACAATATTTGTAGTGCCTTCGAATGTTGACTGTTAAATAATTCGCTTGCTCTTCAATCTGTGTGAGAGAAAAATGGATGCTATCTTGAACAAATAGACAAATTCGTAGCTCAAAGGCGCCAACTGCAAGAATAAAACCCTGATTTCAAAAGAAATCCTCTGATTGGACCCCACTTAGTTCAACTGCCACTGACTCAGATTCCCGAAAGAATAAAAATATTAAAATATTCAGTTCACCCTTCTATGCGAACTTGCAAATCAACATTAAAAAGGGCATCAATATTAAAATATTGAGCAAAATTGCCCCTTTAAGCTGGTATGCAAAAGACTGAAATTTAATATTGTTTTAATGAGTTAACTGAAATCTCTGCATCCAAGTGCGCTAAAAAAATTTCATTGATTCTGAAAAGTCCAAATTTGACTCTCCAGGCGTCCCCTAACAATAGTTATGAGATTTTTTGCTAACTTCCTATTTTATAGCTCAATGAAAAGTTATGATTGCCTCTGTTGAGCTCTGATTTCAGAGTGCTTGATTGATGATGTGACTGAGTTGAGATATCCATTGCGAAGGCAATAGAACCAAGATGAAATGTCTGTTGGGAGCTATGACTGCTAAAAACCACATCTGGTGCCTCTAAAAATTAGTTTCCTTTTATTAAATTGATGTACAAGTTTCCAAACTTAGCCATTTCTTCATTTTTCCATTTGGCACTTCAATCTGCTGCTACTGGTGAATGATGAATCTTGTCGATTGGATGATAGATTCATTGTGTGAATGGAAGAATCCGCATCAAATGACTGTATGTAAGGCATCTGAAAGCTGCATTAGGAACCCCAAAAGCAAGGGCGCCCCTAGCCTGTGAAGGTGCAATCACTAATTTGACAAAAGTGTAACTTTCATCCAGACATCATACTTTGACCCCTGACACCGGGAGCTGGAGAGCTCCAATTTGTGCACCGACAATCTCTCTGCGTAGCTAGAAGTACTGAGAAGAGATGTCTCTGGAGGTAACGAAGCGAGAAAACTACTTCTAAGACCTCAAAAAGAAGGGCGCCTTTTCCAAGGGAGTGTGTATTTCCCACAGCCATTTTTCTGGTTGTCTGATTTCTTTAATGATCTCCACTGACCCTTCACATACGGGTGTTTGAAAAATCCTCGGGGCTGATGGTTGGACTCGTTGGATAGTTGGGAGGATTTTGCATAAGTCTCGTGAAGACATTGATTGCTAAAAATCCCATCTGACAGGCCTAAAAACTGGGCGCCCCTAGCCTATAAAGGTACAGGTGTGTATTTCTACATTTTTTCCATCTTCTATTTTACGTGCTCGGTAGAACCTCTGTCACGATCACTCATAATGTCGGATCATCTCACGAACTGATGTGTTGCAAAGCTAGACTGGATTAGAAAAGATCTCTGAAAGACGGAAATTGCAGGTTCATCCATCTAAGGGGTCAAATTCAAGGGTGCCCCTAGGCTACAAGGGTGCGAAAACTGAAAACTTGACACCCTCTGTGACATGCCTTCTCTTCGTACCTTCAACTTCTGACTTCAATTGCCAGAGTTCTGCACTTCAGATGACTTCGCTTGATAGCTCGTCGGAAAGCTAGACTAATTCTAAAGAGATTGAATGTATTTGAAAGCACATGCAACAAAATTTGGGCCTTCAAAAAGAAGGGCGCCTCTGGGCTACAGGGGCGCATATCTGCTTTCTACAAAATATCTTTATCTGTTTCTTTCTCCGTAAACATTGTTCTGGCCACTGAATTGACCTCATAGGGGTATAATTCTGTCGTGAAACACTTCTCCATCATAACATGTCCTGCTTTGAGTCCCAGGTTCAGGTTTTGACCTCCAAGTACTGACCAATTGTTGTTAACGACTGACATAAAACTGACTAAAGTCCATACTTAACTAGCCCAAAAACTATATTTTGACATCATTTTACAAGGTTTAGACTTTTTTAAGCAAAATTCCTTAATGAAGCAAAAACAATTTGGTTTGGGTACAACACATAGTTATTTGTATGGTAGGGAGTGTGTTTTGAGGCAAAATGTTTCTGATTTGCCATTTGTTATTGCCATATAAGAAGGTCTGTTGACATTTTTGGAAGGGAGTTTGATTGTAGATGGCTGTCAAAATTTTTCATAAGGGTCACAGTATTAGAATTTGTATAAAATTCTAATATCCAGGTTATGACGAGCCTTCAATATAGCTGAAGATACAATAGAATCTGCAAATTTTATTTACTTATATATATTAATATATGAGCTTCATGCTCCTTACCTAAAAAAAAGTAAAAATTGCTAGTCAATAAACAACTATTAAAAATATAATTCTCATAATATGCTCATCTTCTCAAAAATGGTGTTAGCTAAAAATAATGTGATGAAAATAGATTTTCCTTATAATTAGCTCTTATTGATAATTTTGACAAAGTCCATTTGATTTCTTCATGAAAAATCTTCTAAAAATATTCTAAAAACCTTAGATTTTGGTGCTTTAAGTTTGATTTTGCTTCCATTATTGATTTTTACACAAATAACATTTAGAGTGAAACAATTGCCCAAAAAAATGACTTTTCCAAATATCAAAAACCTTATAGACTAAAAGAATATCAACAATAATATCTCTAATGATGGTGGCCTCTAAACCCTATAAATTAGCCACTCAACCAAGCACAAATACCTTTTGATAAATTAATATATCTATTGTTCAAGAACTCAAATATGCTCACAAACACAATTGAAAAGATAATTGAAATTAACCAATTTGATGTGGTGGGTAAGCCAACACTTTAAAGATGCAAATTAATTACCAATTCAAAACCCTAGGTGCAACTAGGATCTTAAAACCTAATTTTCTGAGATTTTATTGGAAACACAACCCTATAAAAGTGGATGTAAGTTGCCGAAAAATATGAAACTGTTAATATTAGACATCTTTTTATGATGGTTATAGTTGTATAGTATTACAATCCAATGAGTAATTTTGTAGATGATTAAATTTCAAAGAAAATCGTTAAATTCTGCAATCCAAACTCAAATTTCAAGCATTTCCGTCAAAGATTGATGATGATTATTGGTAAAGACTTCCATTGATATGTTGTTGAGAAAAAAAAAACTATAATGATGCAAGCAAGGATCATTGAAATGTCGCTATTTTGTTGATGAATCTTCAAGTTGAGATTATCCCTACTGCTCTTTTCTACAAAACAATGAAGGATGGCTGAATATAAAGAAGATCAATTCACACCAAAGGCTACAATTGAGGTCTTTAAAGCCTGTATATAAAATCTTTGCTTTTGTATCTTGAGCAGCCAAATAGGTACTTTTTTATAAAAACATATGCTATAATTTGTCTCTTGGGCTATATAAAGAAAATAAAGAACATAGAAGACGATAGGTTGCCAAAGGCTATACCAAGAGAAGAATTGAACAACAAAAAGAGGACAAGGATGGAAAAAAACAAATTATGGATGAGTAAGTGAGGTATCAACCTACAAGAATTCCCAACCACCAATCAAGAGATTAAAAACTATGTGAGGGAAAATGTCAAAATAAGTATGTGGACAAAGTAACTTGAGAGGAAAAAGAAATACTATATGTTTGAGTTCAATTCCACCTACAAACATGAGCAAAAAATATATAAAGGAGCAAGAATCAAATGGAAAATAAAGATGCTTGTAGCCCAATTAAGGATAGGTTTGCGCTAGCTTAAATGCAAGACAGGTAATTGAAGGTTCAAAAAGAAAGTTAGGAAAAAAGAATATATATTTTTTGTACCTTGGGCAAGGTTGAAACAAAATGGTACTATATCATGGAATGCTCCAGGCATATGAAGACATTTGGGACAACTTGTAAGAGTACTTGTTGTTTACCATTTTGACAAGGGAAATTTTGAACAAAATTCATAAGAAGAGAATGAAACTTCAAAAGTAGAAAAATAATAGCAATTTAAGCTAGGGCCTTACTATTGTTTTCTTTTTTTCAGTAGCATCTCACTTGGGTTTTTTTTTTGTCTCTATAGATCCTGTAAATTGTTTTAGTCTTGCAAATGTTATTGAAATCTCTATCTCCCTATCTATCTCAATATACCTTATCAATGATTATTGTTGATTGTATATTCCACTCAACTTGACCTTCTACACACAACATCAAAATAAGTGGTATACCACTAAATAAAACCAAAAAAGTACTATAGAAGAATCAACATGCTAGATATAGGTTACTTGTAATTTATTGATACAAGGTAGTGTATGGTATATTGAGGGTATGAAAAGAGATAACTCCCTCCCTTGACCTCATCATCCTACATATAGGTAAAGCAAATGAAAGGTGTGTTATTTCATCATTCTATTATATATTATAATGAGAGGTGTTATGAACAATATCACCAACAAGGTACTAGCATGTGCTAATGAAAACATAATTAGCTTCTATGTTTTTACAATACCATAACAAATAATTGTACTTATGTTGAACACAACATTAATAATAAATATTAAAGGGTTGTTCCATTAAAAATAAATTGTTGAGGTTTTGTTTAAGAAGTGCACTTTTTAAATCAATACAAAAAAAATTCTCAAATACAAGATCCAATAAAATTGATTCTTCTTTATCCTATAGTGTTTCTCTATTCATCCTTCATTGTAGTTCTTTGATTACTTTTTCCAATAAATATGAAAAATGAATTAATTGATGAATGGGAAATCAAAATGTATTAACTACTATTAAATTTGCTTGATCAAACCTTTTTAACATCATATCTAGATGTCTCTTTATGGGCCTACATAGCTTGTTGACAATGACCACTTTTAGAGAGGATTATACCACAATATATCCCTTTTTCTCTATTCACTTATAATTTGGAATTTATTTGTGCTATATATGCAAATTGATCATTATGTTCTCATGTTGAGTTACTTCATGTGGCTAAGAACTTTTTTGTCACAAATATATATTATACTTATTTCCCAAGTTAAATTGGTGGGTTTTTCTTTCAAATATTTTTTTAATGTGAGTTCTATACTTTGAAATTTTATTTTCATTAAGATTAAATTGTCCTTAAAAAGTAGCATATGGAATAACATAATATTTAGTTTGAGCAATACCTCATACAAATGAGTTAATCTTAGAAGCACACTTCCATCTTCAAGCTCCTGTTTTAAAAAATATTCATCAATTGAAACCACTCCAATAATTAGCAATTAATATACTATTAATTTTATCTACATCCTAATAGCACTAAGCAAAATCATTATATGAATATTATAAATTAACATTTAAAAAAATACTAGTCTATTCTCTTCTATTTGATTACAAAAAGAAAAATATACTTGTATCTTTCATGCAATAAATATGCGCAAAGTAAATAAAAATAATAACCTGAAGGGTGGTTATTGCAACATTGTTTGGTAATGAGTAATTTAGATCCATTGCTACAAAACTAGAATGAGAAGCATTCCAGTTTTTGGCCTCCTGTTAGACAAAGTGCACTAGTTATATTATAAAATACTTTGTAACTAATCCCTTCTTTAAGCAAATAATTTGTTACCTCTTGTGAGAAAGCTAATAGTAGCGGCGAATATATTTCTTGTCCAATAGTGCGACGCCATTGTGCACCATTTCCAATAGCATTGATGCTAACATAATAGGTACCTCTTACCTAGAAGATACAAAACTCGTATAAGCATCTAATTACTCCATATTATTCTTATATGCATAATGAGTTGACAACTTAAAGTCCTATATAATATCATATCTTTTGGAGAAAGATAATCTTTCAACTATGAGAGGATTTTAGTGTTAATCTAAAACTAAACATTGCACAAGAAACATTTTAAAAAAAGGTATCTGCATAAAGATCATAACCACATCATTCATTGTGTGATGAATGGGTCTCAATATCTCAATCAAATATTATATATTTGGCTTGAAAGGTTAATAAATGTCGAAGGTTAATATCAACAAGAATAAGCACAAAAAAATCTCTAAAATAGCTTATGATGTGAATGCATTCTTCCATTAACCCTTAATGGGAAATTTTGAGGAAAAGAGATGCCTCCTCCTAGTTTGAGGATACAAGGTTTTTATATTAGGTGAATAAACACAATTAAAAGATAAAATAAATTAAGGATACAATTTAGGGTGTAGATAGAGTGGAATATAATAGATTAGCTAAGATAATATTAGATAGTAAACATGATCATAGTATAATAGCAATTAATGAAGAGAGGGAATACTTAGTTTTATGATTGAAGTCTATATGTTGATTGACGAAGACAGTGAAATTGATGCACCTTAGAATTTAAAAATGTGCTAGAAAATCATGTATGTTGATGAGAATCAAAATATTCTTCCATGTTTTGTGTTGGGTTGCCTTAATAGTTCTAGATCTAATTTACAATAGTGAACTCATTCTATGCTTGTGAAGTCAACCTATGATGTTCCCTAGATTTTGGCCTATTAATTTAGTAAAGATAGACTTACAGTTTTCCTATCAAGATGGCAATATTTAATATACCTTGGAAAATAACAAACTTCAAACATGCACATGAATTCTAGAATGGCTGCTAGGTGATTCACATGCTAGAATGCGTGTAATTAGATATGCTAGATTATTTTCTCAATTTGAGTGTAGATTCAAGTGATTGTTGTTATGTGATCAATTATGCTAAGCAATGAGAGAAAAATGATCTTCCATTGATTGGATGATGATCAAAATGCGTGCAAATGAATTTCTTTTATATACAAACATAATGCCGACAAAGATTTGTGCATAGTTGTCTTGGGAACAAAGTGTAAGATGGGCCTATGGCTAAATGTTTGATTTTGATTTTGAAATTATAAGGATCATGATTATAGCTGCAAAGATAACCTCGCACCCATGGACATGATTTGGGAAATGGACCAAATAGTTAGGCTGGACTATGTTCGATAGGATTGTATTTCAATAAGCATAGCCAACAAATGAGGGAAAATAAAATAAGGACCATAAGAAACAAAATCTAAAAAAATTAATGATAGTGACATATTCTCTAGTTATATATGCGCTTGTATTTGCCTCCCTAAATGATGTCAAAATCTTTGTAATTGAAAATCCCAAACCCCTAAATTCTCATGCCCATGTGTTAGTTTGATTGGATTTTATTGGTAGATTACTTCCCCCCCCCCCCCCTCCCCCGATGTAGTCTTCTCCCTTTGTTGGCCCCTTTCATTTCTTTAGTGACTTAGCATGAGTCTTCGAAGGTATGGAATGGTTGTGAGCTTCATGTCGGGCAAGTGTTTGACTATCATCATCTCTAACAAGTCAGAATTTGTGATGATGGCCCTGTATAAGTGTTTGCATGGTGCTAATTGAAGTTTCAAGATATTCCATACTCCCATCCTAGGTCCAATGTGCAAAGGATAGGGTGATATTGTCAACCTATTGAGGTGGTTCATGTTTTTGTACTAGTTATTGGTGTTAGGGGATTGTTGATGTGTTTTTTGTGACCACACCAACACAGAATAAAGTTACCAACGACAATTCTATCCTCTCTTGAACAAAATCTCCTGCATGCTAAGATTGCTAGAAAGATCATGCATTCAACTCCAAGGTTCCTTCATGCAGTGGATAGTCTCAGTTGGTTCGATGTGATTTGCTAGTATTTCAAGGGGACAGTGATGTGATTATATGGGTATGCGGCGCCCAAATTTCTTGATTTATTGTTGAGTGATAGTAGAGTGCCCAATGTTTGGGATCTTTTATAGGAGAACCTGAATATTATGAGAGCTCTCTGTGAGAACATTCAGAAGGCATAGAATCAACAAAAGCAGTATGCGGAATGAAGTAGAGTTGAGCGTTCTTTTGAGGTTGGGGATATGGTGAATTTGATGTTGCAGCCCTATCGCCAATCTACTCTCAGGAAGAGTGGTGTAGAGAAACTCAAGCCACGGTACTACGAACCCTTCAGCATCATCAGACGGGTAGGCAAGGTGGCTTATGAGTTGGAGTTACCTACAAATAGCCGGGTACATAATGCATTCCATGTGTCACGCCTCAAGAAGGCATTAGGACATTGTGTTGTTCCTTCCACAACTTTACCACCCTTGGATGATGAGGGGAAATTGATTCTGGTACTTGAGGCCATCTTAGATGTTAGAGAGAGACAGTTGTGGAGACGGGTCATCAGGGAATATCTAATTAAATGGAAGGACTTGCTAGTAGAGGATGCTACATGGGAGAGCGAGGAAATTTTATAGCATCCGGAGTTGAGATTGCTTGGGGACAAGCAATTTCAGGGAGGGCGGACTGTGATGTCTCCTTCTAATTAGACACCTATATATCAGTGGATTAGCCTATTATGTCGACCCTCGTAGGCTAATGGTTCTGGATAGAGGGTCTCTTGGATGGTCACTTGGTCGTCAAATTGCAGTGTTGTTCTCTGGAGTTTGGTGGCAGGGTGAATTATGGCATTTGGCATGATGCTTGTGATTAAAATTATGATAATCATCTTTTATTTCACCCTCCTTGGCCTAGGGACCATGTATCTATAAAATAAGGGGTCACTTTATATTTTTCTATTACTATTCATTCATAAAGTGAAAAATGTTATAACTTAAGTGATTAGTGCTCACTTTTATGAATAGTGTTTTTTAATGCAAAAACATATAACTAGAAGGAAAAGTTCGACCATCTTCATGCATTGGTTATTTTGCTTCATTGACTTGTGAGTTTGGCTTTGGAGGAAGAGGGACACTAGGGTTTTGCAGTGGGTAAGCCTGGAGGGGGCTTGGTTTTTCATTTGGAGCTGTTTGAGGGTATGGAACACCACCTTAAAAGACTCTTTACAGTTGAGTGACCAGCGTGGTTTGAGACCGCACCAACCACGAATACAAAGTTCCCAGCAGGGCCGCTCTATCCTCTCTTGAACAAAGTATTCAGCATGCTAAGGTGCAGTAAGATCGTAAGCTCCAACTCCAAAAGGTTCATAAGTCTTGAATAGGCTCGGGTTTGGGTTGGAATGGTGCTGAAACCATAGGGGTTTGACATTTGGTGGTTGGTAGGGTTTCCATGCATTCGGGCGTTTGGCGAGGTAAACCGCAGAGATTCCCTAATACTAGCCGAGTAATGCGAGAAAGTAAAAGGAGTATAAGGCCTAAGAAATTTATATTCTATTCTAATCACGGAGATATGGGGGCCCCGTTTCCAATAGACTTCCAACGAGTTCACCTAGCCTCCGTCCGGACGACCTCGGTAAAATGATACAATCTTCAAAGGGAAATAGCCGAAAGATGTTCAAGTTATAATTTAACATACATACACCATCGAGCAGCATATGAGTATGTAAACCACAACCGAAGTTAAACACAAAATAATCTCCAGTCGACCACGCAAGGCGAACTTATCATCAACAAGCCGCTAGTGGTATGGAATAAAGCGAAGCTATCTCAATAAAACACCACACACCAAAATAAACTACTTGCATGAATTTAAGCTACTTGGATACGAAAGGAAGAAGAAACCTTGCTAGCATTTCATGACAAGACGAATTCCATCATCAATGAAAAGATCTATTATCATAAAATGTGTTACACAACAATCTCCTCAAAAGTTTTCAAAGGGAAAACTTTCTCTCTTCTCCAAATTATGCAAAAATGCTCTACAATGCTACCCTATCTAGCTCTAATGCTAATGCTCTCTCAATGTCTACTACTCCAATGTCTAATCTAAAATGTAATATAAATGAGGGGGACTCCCCCTTTATATAGCTAGCCAAGTCCCAAAAGACGGCTAGGGTTACAATCAATAGAGTGGCCAGAATCGTGCCACCTCAGCCCTAAATAATATTGCCCTAAAAACCGCCACAGAGGAGAGTGGGGTAATAAATGTGCCATAATGTCCACCATCATCCTTCTAGAAGATTCCGTTTGCAGACGCGTTCACACTGTTCTTGATCTTCTTCTTGACGTTGTTCTTTGGCTTCACCCGAGCTTCCATTCTTTTCTCCATCTTAAGTTTTGAAATGTTTCTTCAACACTTAGCCATTTTTCGCAACTTTTCTTCCCTCGAAGTTGAAATCTAGTCCTGGAGTACTTTCTTCATTACTTTAAGTTATCCTCGCTTGGTCTCGACATTCCTCCTGCAAAACAAGCAAGGAGAAAAGTATTAGGACACATCACAACATAAACTCAACTTACTTACCAAGTTTTGATCTCCAAGGATTTGTTGCCTCCACTAGCCAACTTCGTGTTCAAGTTCATGCCTTAGACAACTTCATCTTTGAGAAATTCATTTCACTACCTGGGGCTCCGATACTCAAATTCGTTCAACTCCGGCTCTGGAAGACTATCTTTACGAAGGGTTTAAGCAAATTCACCTAGGCAGTTTCTTTCAAATCCATCGTCTGGAGAATTTCATCTTGAAAACACGTTTTCTTCACATTTGCCTTAGAAATTTTCAAGTTTCCCTTAGGAAATTCATCAACCTGATGCCTACTTAAAATCTTCATCTCGGAATCCTCGACAAGCTGTAGAAGACCTTAAAATCAACTCCTCATCGGCAATCTTCGATACCCAGAAGGAAATTTTCTCCAGAACGCGTCGAATTCATGGGTACCCAACGAACGGGTTCATTTGATTTTCTTGAATTTTGAACCTTAGAAAATATTCTTTCAACAATTTTGTTCTCGTTCTTCGATCCCCTCTGAGAATTTTGCTCTGACTTGGAAAATTTTATCAATCTTGTGGAGCTGACATTCACTGACTTCATCTCTGGCGGCTCATCTGTGCTTCAAGAAAATTCCACCACCTCTCCAGACTTAGGCATTTTTCTAAGGGAGAAAATATTTTGTGCCTTAGAAATTTTTTTTTGAAAAAAATTTCCCTTAGAAAATTTTATATCCAACTCGATCAACTTGCCTATGAGAAAAAATTTCATTTCATCAACTTACTTAGAAAATTTTTCTTTCACACCTGGCACACTTGATTTAACTCCACACTTGCAAGGCAAATTTATTAAAAATTCCAACGCCTTAGAGAAATATTTCATCACCCTCAACTCCTAGCACTTTTTATTACACCACCACACTTACTCTTTACTTGGCGCATATTAACATGTGTGAAGGATAAAACCACGCCCAACATCTTGTTCTCACACTCCACACGCCTTAGGAAAATTCTCCAACATCCACCACCTTGAGCGCATTTATCACTTGAAGAGGGATGACGCCTAGCATATTATTTTCACCATGCCATTAATCACATTTCACCCCGCTTACCACCTTCACTTACTTTTACCTCACTAAACTTGGGCGCATTTGGAGGGGTGAGGAGGACAAAAATCTTTGACCTTGTTGACTTGCTTCTAACTTATTCCTGCATGGGCGCATTTTGATGTAGGTGGAGGATGAAGTTTAAAACAAGGGCGCATTTTGGAGCCTATGAGGGATGAAACACATGCAACGCCACCTCTTGGAATATTCCCTCCTTCTTTTGTCTTTACATGGCCCATTTTGGGTGCATTTGAGCATGCAAGGAGGATGGAAAAGTTGACTTCTTTGACTAGCTTATGACTTGGGCGCATTTCAGCCAGGGTGAAGGATGGGTTTTAACTTAGCCATTTTTTTTTTAAAACTTTCATGCTTCAAGGTGGGCACATTTTGACCTTTTCTCTCCTTGGGCGCATTTTGCCAGTGGAGGTGGATATTCGTTTGCCTTAGAAACTTTTTTAACCTTCCTGAGCTCTCTTCAAGTTGGGCGCATTTTGCCCCTGCTGCAGGATGAATTTCATACTTAGAATTTTTTTTTTTACTTTACTTCACCAGCTTGGGCGCATTTGGAAGTAGCTGCAGGATAAAGTCTAGACTTAGACATTTTTTCGTCTTTGCCGGTTTCTTCATGCCTTACTATAAATAGTAAGCCCTTTAATTCCCAAACTTCGAAAGCTCAGATTGCCTTGAAATTTTGAACACTGGATCCTTATGACTTCATCAACTTGTCGACACTGCCATTTTTAGTCACCCTGCTATTTATAGCCCATTTCTGGAGGTGAATTACTATAAATAGTAACTGCTTGTTTCTGATAGCTCCACTGCTCTGATTGATCTGAAATTTTAATGAGGCGCTCCTCACCACGTGACCTGTTGGCTGACACTGATGCATGTAGCTGATTTACTATTTTTAGCCAGTTTCCAAATTGACTTACTATAAATAGTAAGTGCTCCGATCGACTTGAAATTTCACCAGCAGATAGCTGAAGAACACTGATCGCGGTGGTTTACACCGGATTTTGAAGATTCTGAGTTTTTATGCCTATTTTTAGGCTCCGAAGCTGGAAACCCTAATTTGCTTTGCATGCATACCAAATGATCTCTTTTGCCTTCGTTTCTGCGACATTGTGATCAGCTCGTGATTCTGAAATGCTGGGTGGCGGCTGCCGGGACACACCTGCTAAAAATAGCAAGTTCCTTACTGAGTGAGAATCTCCATTTGCATGTCACACCATCGCGAAGCTCTCGAAAAACCCATCAGGAATCACCTGACATGCAAAAGAAATCTCGACATGCAAACCCTAAAAATAGCCTTGGAAGGCTGAACTCTGAAAGTGGTCGCCTCGTCTTGCATGTTACATCATCGCGAAGGTCGAAAAACCGGAAGGAATATCTTGGAGCATGCAAAAGAAAACTTCACGCATCCCCGGACCACCGCGAAATTACGTGCGGAGAAGCCGGTACTTCATAGTAAGTTGTTAGTTTTGGCTCAAATTTGTATCTGTGATCGATATACTCACGAATGAGTGTGATGGTCGGAATCTCAAAATAGGCGGCAGAGTGCCACGTTTACCTCTGAAAAATAGTAAACGCACCGAATCGATGAAAAGATTTAGCCGGGCTTCAGCGTGATATCGCGACAAGAACATTAAACTATAATTTCAAAGTTATTCACCTGCGTTTGACCAAATTGGCTAGAAGACTCAAACCTAATTTTCCGGACTTGGCGAATCCACACTTAAGAGATTCATTGTGAAGCAGCGGAAAGAGTAGACCATCGAAAAGAGACAAAGAGAGACCAAAACCAAAGCCAAAAAGACCCGAGAATGGAAGACAAAAATTAGGGGTCCCATCAGATGGGGCGATGTGTGAAAAAGGTCGGCTTATCGCATCCCCGCGGGGAAAGTGTTGAAAACACTTTAAGAATTGAACTCAGATTAGTCTTCCTCAAACCATCATACGGAAAGTACACTTACTCAAAAGGGTAGAAGAATCCGGTATTGGATCAAAACACTTTCATCTAAAGCCTCGTGAGTGTGTGCATTGGTTCCATATCTAAACCATATCGATTTCCGAAATCGGCCACAGTAGGTTATATAAATATCTTAACTTCAAAAGCATCCTGGACATTGCCTCGCTGCCAGTCAGGCGTCCATAGCCCGGCGAAATTTGTCGCTACAATTCTCCGCGAATATTATTGCTCCACTACGGCCCGAGGCGTCCATATGCGGTGGAGTTACCTCGTATGTTCCCCAAAACCAAATTTTTCATAATATTTCTTTCATTCTTATTTTCTTTCTTTCTCATTTTTCCAGATATTCTTTTAAGCACATTTCTCCCTTCTTTTTGATCTTCCGTCAATTCCTCAATTGGCTGGCAAGCAATGAAGCCTCCACTGGGTTTGAGAATTGTAGTGGCGCTGAAGCAAGACGTAAAATTTTCACCTGCCAAGACCTTTCCCAAGAAACCAAAATGACCTAGAATGGAGATAGGTAAGATTTTAAAGGCCTTTAGACTCGTGTGTTAAGACACAACAACGGGTTAACCTCCGGAGACGAGTTCGATCACTGATTGGATGATGACAAGAGGAAAACAACCTTAGTCCTTTTCAAAAATTTATGCAAATTCCAGTGAAAGAAACCACGTTGTGAAAGTTAAAACACCATCACCCCCGTCGCAATGGGAAAACCCCAAAATCTTTGCCCATTCCAAACCAAAACCACTTGAGCGGACAACTCAAGGGACGGAAACGCCACACCAAAAACCCAAAGGGCCACAACCAAAACCAAAACAAAGGAAAACAGGAAAGCAAACGGGAAAGCAAACCTAATCTAATATATTACAAAGGAGGCTCTTGAAGAGAACCTAGGGTTGGAAATAATGCCTGAGGAATCTCCCATCATCTGGCAACGAGATATCCCCTCTTGTTCTTGTTCGTAACTTAAATGCATCACTTCCCAGGATCTCAGGAGCTTGACCAGGGTCCAACCATGATTTGTCGATCCATCCGTTCATAACCTTTTGATATTCAGCCATACCTTCCAAAGCTTCATTCCTTTTTCTTTCCAATTGCATCAACTGAGATAGCCTTGTTTGAATCTGGTCTTCTCCCCAATTGACCTCTTCGCATTCTTCCTCCAGGACTTGTTCTAAGGAGGTTTTACCCATGGCACCTATGTTCTCTGAATAGAAAGCTTCGTAAATGGGTAACAATAAGTCTCTAATGGGGGCACTTTCTGTCTCTTGCTTTACATCTTTTAACATAGAATCTCTGAACGTCCCTTCATTCTCATTCCTACTTGAATCATTTTCAATCAACACTCCGGTGAAGGCAGGCGTATCTTCTGAAAACTCCTCCCCCTCCGAGCTTTGCAACGTGAGGACTTCTTTCTTAACAGGCTTGTACGTACCCAAATCAGTTTCCATGAATAAAACATCACTATTTTCACCACATTCTGTAATCATTAATTTGAGCCGTGGTGTACTTTCAATTTTTATCTGATTTGGAACTCCCTTCCAAGGTAACCACATGTGGGAGAAGTCAGTTGCGATGTATCCATTCAATTTTCTAGACCAATCTCTACTCAACAGCATACCATAACCATCAGGGATATCTACAACTGATATGTCAATGCGACTCTAAATTCTAGGATCCACTTCCAACTGCATATGGATGCTATTCAATTCTCCTACAACTGGAACTTCAGTCTTATCCAGCTGAGTCACCTTCTTGTTGGTCTTGAGTGGAATTATACCTAACGCCTGACATACCTTTAAAGGCATGACATTACTTGATGCACCAGAATTGATCAAACAGTTATGCAATAACTTCCCAAAAATTCTGACTGAAACAAGAAACGGGGCTGTCTCATCCCTTCCCTGATAGAATACCACTGGCTTCTTCCTTTCATTTGCTGAGGCATTCTTACTTTCATCTTTTCCACTTGATCGAAATTGATTGTCTCGAACAACCTCTTTTGGATTCTGCGTTTGCTCTTGTTTTTGCTTCTGCTCCGCAGGAATATTGAGCCGTTTCTTTTTATCTTCAATCCATGACTTTTCAGGAGCGTTTGAAGAACCTTGTACCATACCTACGAAGTTTTGAGGCTGTTGTGGAGATTCCCAAGTGTCAAATGGCGCGTGAGGCACCTCTTCTACTAGATTCGCGTTTTGTGAGGGACGAGACTGTGTGATAATAGGAGGATTTCTTGGTGCACTAGTTGCTTCTTGGGACGCATCCTTCACAATAGGCGTTTCATACACACTTCTCAAAATTGTGTCTCGAACCTCTGAAATCTTCATCAACTCATGTAAGGGGAGACTAACCTTCATCCTTTTGAATTCTTCTAACACATAAGAGCCAAGTCTTTTCACGTCCTCTCTAGGAAGACTTTCCTTTTGTCTCTGCTCAGCTTGATGGACTGGCTGCTGAATAACTTGTTGTCCATTTCCGCCTTGCGTCGCACTCTGCCTCCTGTACTCTGGAGAATCTCTAGGTAAACCTGGATTATTGCTTGCGTTGGGATGTGGCGGAGTTGTAAAATTATTAGGAGGTATTGATGATGTAAGTGGCTCTTTCTGATGATAATTCCTTTGATACACTTTAGGAGCTTCACCTCTAGTGGTTTGAAAAGCTTGTACCTCCCTACTTCCTTCCACCAAGACGCTATTGTTGAGAGGCGGAAAAATATAACCATCTCTATGAAGAGGCTCTTCCGGTGATGCATATGTGGCGTGAACTTCCGACGGTATTTGAAACTCTGGCATCCCCACGGGAGCGTTTGCTGAAGCTGATGGAAATTGTTGATTGACTGGTGGGGGCGTGTAACTCTGAAACTCAAGCGGGACATTGTAATCTTCTATTATCAATGCTTGATCATATCTAGGTGCTGGGACTAATTCATATCCCGTAATTGGAGGGTTTTCTGTGGCCTCTGCATTTCTTGTTTCATTCTTGAGAATACCAGCCACAACTTGGAATTCGTGACACTGAAGTTCAGAGTGCTGGTTCGTGTTATGTAACCTACACCATCCTGACGAGGCAGTTTCGGCCATATAAACTCTATCTGCAGGACGGTTTTCAAGAGGTGGCGGATTGTCCAATGGTGATGGCACTCCTCCATTGTTGGGACCTGTATTCCAAGACCTCTTCTGAAATCCCTGATTATTGTTCCTATACCCATGATTGTTTTCATGATTGTATCCTTGATGGGTATCCTGATGACTTGGAGGATTATTCTGATATCCTCGATTAGCACCTTGGTGTGCCTGATAATTTCGCTGCATAGTTGGCGTCTGATTATTTTGATTCTTGAGGTGTGCCACCTCAGCTGACAGCCTCTTCACTTGTTCTATCAAATCTTTCATTTCATCTTTCTCCTCTGAAGTTTTCACTGGTGGCACTGTGTTTTGGAGATAAACAGGCTGTGTGACTTGCGTCTGGGACAAAGGCATCCCAGGATGGAGAACTAATTGATTTGATGGTGCTTGCACTTGATAAGCTGGTTGTGGAATTGCATTTAATGCTGGAACTTGTTGATTCCGTGTTGAGCTGAACATTGGCATTTGATTGTTTGTCGTAGCCAGGCCGGTGTAGAGTACGGGCCCAGTTATATTCTGTCCTAAACCTTGACTTAAGCTGGCTTACTAAAATGAAAGTACCTCGAGTCGATGAAAATTGCAGAGCTGGCGGCGGTATCTTACGACAAGAGCGTTAAGTATATAATTTCCAAGAGTTATTCACCTCGTTTGACTTCAAATTGGCTGGAAAGACTCAAACCCTAATTTTAGACTTGGCCAAATCCATACTTAAATTCACTGACGGGCGCAACCCCAGAAAGTAGACCATCAGAAAAGAGACAGACAGAGAGAGAGAGACCAAAACCAAAGCCAAAAAGACCAGAATGGAGCAAAATTTAGGGGTCCCCATCTTGAATGGGGCGATGTGTGAAAAAGGTCACAATAGTTAGGTTTTGGATGCTTCATTTGGAGACATAAGTGGCTGTTTGCAGGTTATTTGAGCTATTTTTTGAGTGGGTTTTGACTGCCATAGACTCCAATTCCATTTGCACAAGAGCTGCTTGCTTTTCGAAGAGTTTTGGGGTTGTTTTGAAGAGCTACAACCAGCCACCCCTCTCTTGAGGGTTTAATCAGCAAGAAAAAACAAAACGCCTCTTCTAAGAGGTTGCAACTTCACCAAAAGGGGGCGCCCTTGTCCAAGGAAGCTTCCCATTTTGGATTTTGGTGGGAGAAGTTTGGCTTTTGAAAGTAGTGTGCATTTCATTGGGGTTTGGTACTGTAGCAAGTTACTATTCACAGAGCTATATGGTTGTAAGATAAAGTATGGTATAAGATATATTTAGCTTAAAATCTGATGTAAGTTATCTATTGTATGTATCTTATCATGTAATGAAGAAATCATATTTGGCCACTAAACTGAGCAATTTATGCAAGGTTATCTCAATAGTTTATTTTATTTGAAGTTTCCATTGTATGTATATGCTTGTTGGTACCTTCTTAGCATTATTGGCAAACAAACTCAAAAAAAAGAAGGAAGAAATAAAACAAAAAAACAAAAATCAGACCTACAAAACTCAGTGAAAACAAATCAGTAGAGTGGTGAAACACTAGAGAGAGACTCCTAGGATAAAGATTTCCAGTATAGGAGGGATTAAGTGATTTACTTGTTATGTTGGTTCATTTCTAGTAGATTAGATTGCCGTAGGATTTTCTGGGATGATAGATAACCCAGTGAAGGACTAAGCCTATGCGTAGTGTAAGATAGCCTTAAGTCAAATTGGCCTTGAGTAGAGTTTATGATAGATGACCTTCATTCGAAGTATTGAATGAGAATACTTTGGCCAAAGTAGTGAAATGTACGACATCCACTTAGGTGTGAGATAGTTGAGACTACACTGTCAGTTCATTGTGATCCTTGTACTAGTTTGAGATTGTGAAATAGCAAGGTTCTAGTTGTGTAGGACACAACACTATGCTTGGTTGGTAATCGTTAACGGATACCCTACCAATCTCTTCGACGAAGGGAGGGCCATCTATTGAATAATGGATGTGTGGGGGACCGCATTATAAGTCCGTGGTTGGTGGAAAAGTGCCCGAGTGATGTTTCTCCTCCACAGCAAACGGTCGATGTACCAAGATTTGAAATTTAAAGAATCCTGGTCCTTCTTACTACTATTTGTTCTAAAGCTCATTGGAGCTATGTTAGTTAAGGTATGTATTCTTGTTTCATGTACTTGTGAAGTTATTATATTGAAATAGAATTTTTATTGTAAATTAATATGGCAACTTGTTCATCTTTTATCAATAAAGAAAAGGAAATTTTTTATTGCAATGTCATGTTAACATGTTTATGTACTTGTAGGATGTAAATTAACATCTTTTTATGTTACAAATGGACTAGGTTGTTACAGCTTCTCTGTCAAAACCTTCCTTAGGGTTTAAGGAAGAAATTTGAGTTTTGGGAGAAATAGGCTTGCCCAATTGATAAAATTTGGTTTGTAGGTTTGTGACAACCCACTTCAATTGTTATTTGTATCATTTTGGCACATGTGAGGGCATTATTTCAAGAAAACTCAGTTTTAGCAACTTAAAGGGCTAATTAGGAATTGTAATAGTCCGTTTTGAAGGATTTTTGTTTCATTTTAGAGGATGCTATTGCAGAAGGAGTTGTATCTCCATAAAGTGTGTCTAAAAGCGTGTTTAGAATTCCAAAGAAACTCCATAAAAATTTATGTCCCATCAAATTGTCCAAAAATTAGGAAGAGACAATTTGTCAAACAAGTCACTGATCATTGTACTTTTGCTGCAAATTCCTTTCCCTCTACATCAAGGTGCCAGTATCTCCCTGCCTAGGCTAAATGAGAATGTTGAAATAGAATATGGACATACATTTAAATGTATCTAGAAATGTTATGGTTCCAATTGCTATGCTAGATATGCATACAAAATGTGGAAGCTTTTCCTACTCTCGTCGGATGAATGCATAAATGGAAGCACAAACAAGGCATGCAATTTGTTTGGTAAGGTGCCTCAAAGAGACTTAGTCTCATAGAATACAATGATTGCAAGTTGTGCACAAAATGGATTTGTTGAAGACTACAATAGAATATTTGAATCTGAACTTCTCTTCCTACGCCAAATCCATGTGCATGCCAAAACAAGAGATTTAGAACAAGGGTATGCACAACATGAATATGGAGAGAAGGCTCTTCAATTATTGGAACAAATGCAAAGGGTAGGCATGAAGCCAAACCACATTACTTTATTTGATTCCTCTTTGCATGCAGTCATTTAGGTTTTGTTAACCAATGTGTTTATTTATTTGATTCCATGAATCGAGAACATGGTATAGCGCCAAGAGTGGAGAACAATGTCCGGGCGGTTAATATTCTTGTTCAAGTTGGATACATGCATGAGGCAAAACAAATCATCAGTATAATTCCATACAAATCTAATGACTGCGTGTAGGGTAGCTCACTTGGTTCTTGTAGAATCTATGGAAATGAAGAGCTAAGCAATAAAGTGCATGCATTTGTTGCAAGAAACAAATTACACCCTCTACGGGAGAGGATTTATGCTAATTTTGACAAGCTAATTGAAGCTCAAGAAACATGACTAGGATTCACATAATCTGCAATCTTAAATCATACCAAGTTGTTCAAATACAAACCTTAAATCTGTATCATGCAAATTTGGTATTCAACAAGTATATTTATAATGGTTGCATTTTCTTATTAGTGATTGAGATACATAGTTGATTGGCTCACAAAGGATATTGTTTCATACATCTAACCATATTATCTATTCGAAAAGTGACAATAATTCTCATAGTAATATTACTTATTACTTCACTTGAGCTACCTTCAACACAAGAGCTCTCTACACAAGATTTCCTAGTGTTGGCTCTTTTGCTAATTGGTATGAAGGTGCTATGACAGAAAGATGACTAAAAGCCTAACATTTAGGACATCTTTGTTCACATTAAAAGGAATACCATGGACAAAGGCATTAGATATGTTGATGCGCGTGAATACCACCATTATAAGTAAGATATTGGGTTAATGTACACAATGGGAGTAGATGGCTACAAATTTTCATCTCATGGTCAAGGCTTATTCCTAATGGCGATGAGCCCATAAAATGAGTTTCTTGCTCATGATATCCAGCCACATATTGCATTGTACCACTTTGATTTTCCTTGATCTTTTGGAAATGCTTATGGGGGTTTCATTAGCTCAAATATTGTGCTATGACAATGTGGGGAGTGACCTTCAAATACCCCCAAGCCAAACCACACACTGTGACATCATTGTGAAAAGAAGAAACCAGCTAGGAATCAAATTTAGGGCCTCCAATTAGCATGCTCTTAAATAGAAACACACCATGACAAGATGCTTTGTTTTAGGATTATAATGGAAGTTTGTATAAATGGTGACTAAAAAGTGAGGAGGTATAAGAATGGGAATCATATGGAGAAAAGCATGCAAATATGATAGGCCATTATTTGAGCAAAGAAACTATCGTTGGAGATAATGACATTAATCTTGAAGGTGTTCTCTTTGATGATAGTTAGTTCTTCCTAGTGGACTATGTGATTTCATGGGGGCTCTTCTTAAAGTTGTATTGTGATTAAATAATGGTCATAGAATTTGTTAATACGATTACTTTAAAAACCCAAGAACAAATAGAAGGAGAAGAGTTTCTCAAGGCCACAAACATTTGGGGTTTCTTGGAAGAACAAATCCCAACATACTTCAATCAAGTGAACTTTTGCAACTTCTTACATAATGAGTCATACAGTGAGTGCAGTTGACAAGGTGGGTGAACTATTGTCCCTAGGGGAAAGGGTCGCAATTTACAATGGCCGGGTAGATCTAATATGTGAAATAGTTGAAATAGAGACATATGCAATAGCATATATTTTTCAAAGAATTTGGTGTTACTAATTTTGTTTAGGTTCGTAATGTTAAGAAGAAAGTGGATGATCAATCTTTAGTGTATGGAAATATTTGACATAGGAAGGCTCTTCCAATAACACTAGCACAAATGATGATACACCATCCCCTAAGAATGACATGGGTGAACAAAGCACTAGTAATGCTAAATCTGGTTTTGATGATCACATTTGTCATTTAACCCTCCAATCAGACATATGCATGATTATGATACAAAGAAGAATATGGGTGTTATTGAGAATACTCATAGGATATTTCACAAAGGCATGTAGGGCAATAGTTGTGCGATGAAACCTATAACTAGTCCACAATATGAGTCCATAATAAAATATGACTATGATATATGTCATACCTATTTCTATGAAGATGGCAACAAAGATGAATATACAAGAACCGAACATGCCTTATACTAGTCTTCCCATTATTGTAGAGAAATTTATATTCAAGAATGGAAAGGATGCTTAGCAAATTCAGATTGGAGTGTATGATCTCAAAGACCGGGTTGTTTATCATTGCAAGATGATACAATGCTCACCTCAACTAAAAACTTGTTCTTACTTCCAAAAGCTATAAATTGCAAATTCTCATTTTGGAAAAGTGACTTATGTCACTTATTGTAATTGAAAGTTAGAAATTGAACCTTATTTATAGAAAAGTTATGTAAAACCTAACCAAATAAGGTTTATTATTTTGAAAACCATTATGTTTCAAAAATTAGTTAGGAAGTGGTTACAAGTTAGTTACAAGGTAGTCATCAAGAAGAAGCCTATAAATACAAGGCTATCTCAAATATAGAGGACTTTACAGAGGGGAAACTTTTGAGAAGAACATTTTAGAGAGAATTTTGAGTACAATTGTGTAATGGCCCACATTTTTTAGAGTTTGATTTTCCCTTGCACTTTGAGAAATTTCCTTGTTATTGATCCATTTCATCTGATCAATAATTCATTATGGTTGTTTAGATATCGGGTCTACAGATTGGAACTCTTGAGAAAATTGGTGATTTAAATATCCATCAGTTGTGAAGAGGCCGAAGTCACCATAGGCCACCGCTAACCCATATCATAATTACTGGTTTATTATTAAATAGAAATCAATTCTCCCATTGTCGGTGCAGTTGCAAGATTGATTGTGGTATCTGAAAATAAGACATCGCCTTTCAATTTCAAGGTATCAACGTCCTTGTTGACGAAATGTGAAAATGTGTATGTGCCTCAAATAGTTTCCATCAGCCCTCATCAATTACAAAATGGTTGATTCTTCAAAATAGAAAGATTCAGAGGTGAAACAAAACATAGAGCGGTTGTAAGAATTTTGATCAAAGTTGATCTTCACGGAAGAGGAGGAAAAATGCTTCAAAGTAAACATGGTAAACTTGTTTGAATGGTGAGCAAAATTACGTATAAGACATTGCTTCGATGAAAAGATATATTACGATGATTCGGGTCTTGGTAATATGATGGTTCAGATATATTAGCTGTTTGAATCCGAATATATATGGAACCATCATTGTTTGCAATGATACAACGAAAAATTTATCTTATCTGCCACCAACACATGAAGATTGAAGGTTATCAGGTTATAGTTCTTTGCCAACCTGGTGTTAATTCCAGAACAGCGTCGAGTATTAGCTAGAGGAATGTTTGATAATCAAAGACTCATCCTGAGACTCTCTTATGTTATATGGACCACCCTATATGTGCCAATTGCATAACATCTATAAAAGGAGTCTCGACCAACTATATGAGCAATAATTATTAAGTGACAAGGCTGCAATCAGGAATATTATTAAGGCAGCAATTATATTTAGTAAATAATAATTAATCCTAACTAAAAGTCACGACCATTTGGATGGTCATCCCAATCCAAAGGGGTGTGTCTCTTATGGATGAGACATAGACATATAAAAATGTATTAAGAAAGGAAGGGAAGCCATGGATCAGTTTTTAGAGAATTAATTATAAATATTTACACAGCAGATCTAAGTGCTCCAAAGAGCCACAATCAGCCTATACTCTGGACGCATGCAATAATTGTATACATTTGATACAATGCCTAAATTGGAATTCGCATGAGCACAGTGCTATCATCTGAGACAGCGAAAAGGCATCATTCTCACAATCAACAAACTCCATGTTATTGAAGGATCACATCAGAAACAACAGCCATTTTTGATGCCATAGTTTATGCTATATTATATTGCTTGGTTTTAGAGTGATCAATTGGAAACGGCAGATACTTATCTTTGTCAAATTATCATAATACTTCTCTTTGATATTATTATGATTATCACAGTATCCACTCTTATTCGTATAGTCATAACCTACTCTCATAATCAGTAATTAGAATTGCTCTTTTACCATAATTTGATATCTTATCTATAATAATAAATGCAAGACTTAAAGTAATTCTGCAAGGAATATTACAAAGTGCCATTCTATAATATGTTGACAACATGTTTACATTGTCAACTCTTATTGGATTATATCGTTAAAACCTCCAAACTTGGGCAAGGGTTACAACAAATTCGTTTGACACTATGTATAGAAGGGTTTTTGGAATTGTATAGTTTCAGAAAGATAATGAAGAATGCTTTTTGGTTTGTAAGTTCTAAATGTATTCTTGAGTTATTATTACTGATTTCTCGTATGTTAAATCAGTAATACCTTTGTGTAACTATTTAAACCATTGGTAATCTAAGTGATTGATGAAACACAATCATATCCTGGTATCTTCATTTGAATATGCTGAAGTTAACTTATCTTTTTATGTTGAGATTTGTCCATCTTTCCTTCACCATCATTGCATATCAAAACTTATTTTGTGGTAAACCCCCTTTGTAATTTTTCATCCGTTGAGAAATCCTAGTTGGTATTCATATGTCTGCCACTAGGGTTTCTGTTATTCAACTTTCTTTAGTTTTTCCCTTTTCCTTTATGTACTTTCAGGTAAAAAGTACACAAAAACCCAAAAAAAACCCATCATACGAGGGAGTTTCCCCTCACAAATGCAGAGGAAGATTGCTATTCCATAAGGATCTCTCCAATTGTTGAGACAATTGTCACTGCTCTTTGGGTAGACAGGGTCATTCTTAGAGATAAAAAAAAATGTTTACCAACAATTCCATAGATAAACTCTCCCATTTCTGATCTAGAATAGGTAATGGCTATAACATCCTTGCTAGTAAAGTATGCTTTGACTTGTTCTACTGACAAGTAACACACTCTCACATGTCGCAAAACATCATCCTTTAGCCCCTTCTAGGAAAACTTCTCTCTAATCTATTTGTACGACTTGAAATACCTTGGATGCCCTGCTAGAGAAGTAACATGAATGGCTTTGATAATCTTCTCCTTCAATCTTGATTCTGGCACCAAGTAAATTCGATCCTTATAGTAAATGATATCGTCAATAGCCTTATACCGATCATCCTATACCTTCCCATCTATGATCTCGCAAGCCAATGTGTTCTTGGAGTATTCAAAAAGATGAGATTTCCAATCCACGGAAATCTCAGACATTGGGCATAAAGTGGGCCTTCTAGACAAGGCATCTGCAACTACATTATTCTTCCCCTTGACATACTCGATATCAAAATCATACGCTTGTATCTTTCTCACCCACTTTTGTTGTCTTTCGTTAAGGTCCTTTTGCTCCAAGAAATATTTCAAGCCATTGTGGTCTTCCCTCACCGCAAATTTACTTCCCACAAGATACTATCTGAATTGACCAGTACATGCATAATAGCAATCATCTCCTTGTCATACATAGAATAGTGTCATTCTACATCCCTAAGTTTCCTACTCTCGTAAGCAATAATAGGGTGCTTATTCTACATAAGCACTGCTCTAATTCCCTCTCTTGAGGCATCACATTCCAACACAAAAGGTTGAGAGAATTCTAGAAGTGCCAATATTGGACAAGTGCTCATTACCTCCTTCAAGTGATCAAACACCTATTGAGCTGAATTTGACCAAGTAAAAGCCACCTTCTTTGTCAAATCTGTAAGAGGTGTTGTAAGTTGTGAGAATCCCTTCACAAATCTTTTTTAATAATTGCACAAGCCAAGGAATCCTCTCAAATGTGAAATCATCTTTAGAGGAGGCCAATTAATGATAGCCTATATCTTTTCCTAGTCCACCTTAACTCCATCAACTGAATATAACACCTTTGTCATCCCAAATTCACATTTGGACATCTTGACAAACAGAGACTGTGCCTCCATGATACCCAATACCTCATCAAGGTGTCGAAGGTGGTCCTCTCAAGTTTTGTTGTATATTAAAATATCATCAAAAAATACCAGCACAAACTTTTGCAA